>CAWUDS030000840.1:0-25974 GCA_963859935.3 Lathyrus sativus | reverse complement strand
CCGTTTATTAAAACAGGCATCAAACCCGAAGGCCGGCTAAACACGATGTTGAGAACATCTGCTAATCCAAGCAGGCATCCGTTTATTAAAACAGACATCGAACCCGAAGGCTGGCTCAACACGAAGTTGAGAACATCTGTTAATCAAAGAAGGCGTCTGTTAATTAAAACAGGCAACAAAGCCAGAGGTCGGCTCAACACGAAGTTGAGAACATCTGCTAATCCAAGCAGGCAACCGTTAATTAAAATAGGCATCGAACCTGAAGGCCGGGTCAAGGCGAAGTTGAGAATATCTTCTAATCCAAGAAGGCATCCGTTAATTAAAACATGCATCGAACCCGAAGGCCGGCTCAACACGAACTTGAGAACATCTGCTAATCCAAGCAGGCATCCGTTAATTAAAATAGGCATCGAACCCAAAGGCCGACTCAACACGAGTTTGAGAACATCTGCTAATCCAAGCAGGCATCTGTTAATTAAAACAGGCATCGAACCCTAAGGCCACAAAGTTGAGAACATCTGCTAACCCAGGCAGGCATCCGTTATTTAAAAGAGGCATCGAACCGGAAGGCCGGCTCAACACGATGTTGAGAACATCTGCTAACCCAAGCAAGCATCCGTTAATTAAAACAAGCATCGAACCCGAAGGCCGGCTAAACACAATGTTGAGAACATCTGCTAATCCAAGCAGGCATCCGTTTATTAAAACAGGAATCAAACCCGAAGGCCGGCTAAACACGATGTTGAGAACATCTGCTAATCCAAGCAGTCATCCGTTTATAAAAACAGACATCGAACCCGAAGGCTGGCTCAACACGAAGTTGAGAACATCTGCTAATCAAAGAAGGCGTCTGTTAATTAAAACAGGCAACAAAGCAAGAGGTCGGCTCAACACGAAGTTGAGAACATCTGCTAATCCAAGCAGGCAACCGTTAATTAAAATAGGCATCGAACCTGAAGGCCGGGTCAAGGCGAAGTTGAGAATATCTTCTAATCCAAGAAGGCATCCGTTAATTAAAACATGCAACGAACCCGAAGCCGGCTCAACACGAACTTGAGAACATCTGCTAATCCAAGCAGGCATCCGTTAATTAAAATAGGCATCGAACCCAAAGGCCGGCTCAACACGAGTTTGAGAACATCTGCTAATCCAAGCAGGCATCTGTTAATTAAAACAGGCATCGAACCCAAAGGCCACAAAGTTGAGAACATCTGCTAACCCAGGCAGGCATCCGTTATTTAAAATAGGCATCGAACCGGAAGGCCGGCTCAACACGATGTTGAGAACATCTGCTAACCCAAGCAGGCATCCGTTAATTAAAACAAGCATCAAACCCGAAGGCCGGCTAAACACAATGTTGAGAACATCTGCTAATCCAAGCAGGCATCCGTTTATTAAAACAGGAATCAAACCCGAAGGCCGGCTAAACACGATGTTGAGAACATCTGCTAATCCAAGCAGGCATCCGTTTATAAAAACAGACATCGAACCCGAAGGCTGGCTCAACACGAAGTTGAGAACATCTGCTAATCAAAGAAGGCGTCTGTTAATTAAAACAGGCAACAAAGCCAGAGGTCGGCTCAACACGAAGTTGAGAACATCTGCTAATCCAAGCAGGCATCCGTTAATCAAAACATGAATTGAACCTGAAGGCCGGATCAACACGAAGTTGGGAACATCTGCTAACCCAGGCAGGCATCCGTTAATTAAAACAGGCATCGAACCCGAAGGCCAACTCAACACGAAGTTGAGAACATCTGCTAATCCAAGGAGGCATCCGTTTATTAAAACAGGCATCGAACCTGAAGGCCGGCTCAACACGAAGTTGAGAATATCTTTTAATTGAAGCAGGCAACTCTTAATTAAAACAGGCATCGAACCCGATAGCCGGCTCAACACGACGTTGAGAACATCTGCTAATCAAAGAAGGCATCTATTAATTAAAACAGGCACCGAAACTAGAGGCCGGCTCATCGCGAAGTTGAGAACATCTGCTAATCCAAGAAGGCATCCATTAATTAAAACAGGCATCGAACTCGAAGGCCGGGTCAACACGAAGTTAATAACATCTGCTAATCCAAGAAGGCATCCGCTAATTAAAACAGGCATCGAACCGGAAGGCCGCTCAACACAAAGTTGAAAACATCCGCTAATCCAAGCAGGCATCCGTTAATTAAAACAGGCATCGAACCCGAAGGTCGGATCAACACGAAGTTGAGAACATCTGCTTATCCAAGCAGGCATCCGTTAATTAAAACATGAATTGAACCTGAAGGCCGGATCAACACGAAGTTGAGAACATCTGCTAACCCAGACAGGCATCCTTTAATTAAAACAGGCATCGAACCCGAAGGCCAACTCAACACGAAGTTGAGAACATCTGCTAATCCAAGGAGGCATCCGTTTATTAAAACAGGCATCGAACCTGAAGGCTGGCTCAACACGAAGTTGAGAACATCTTTTAATTGAAGCAGGCAACTCTTAATTAAAACAGGCATCGAACCCGATAGCCGGCTCAACACGACATTGAGAACATCTGCTAATCAAAGAAGGCATCTATTAATTAAAACAGGCACCGAATCCGGAGGCCGGCTCATCGCGAAGTTGAGAACATCTGCTAATCCAAGAAGGCATTAGTTACTTAAAACAGGAATCGAACCCAAAGGCCGGATCAACACGAAGTTGAGAACATCTGCTAATCCAAGAAGCCATCCATTAATTAAAACAGGCATCGAACTCGAAGGCCGGGTCAACACGAAGTTAAGAACATCTGCTAATCCAAGAAGGCATCCGCTAATTAAAACATGCATCGAACCGGAAGGCCGCTCAACACAAAGTTGAGAACATCCGCTAATCCAAGCAAGCATCCGTTAATTAAAACAGGCATCGAACCCGAAGGTCGGATCAACACGAAGTTGAGAACATCTACCAATGAAAGAAGGCACTTGTTAATTAAAACAGGCATCGAACCAGATGGCCGACTCAACACGAAGTTGAGAACATCTGCTAATCCAAGCAGGCATCCATTAATTAAAACAGGCATCGAACCCGAAGGCTGGTTCAAGATGAAGATGAAAACATCTACTAATTAAAGAAGGCATTTGTTAATTAAAACAGGCATCAAAGCCGGAGGCCAGCTCAACACAAATTTGAGAACATCTGCTAATCCAAGCAGGTATCCGTTAATTAAAACAGGAATTGAACCCGAAGGCCGGCTAAACACGATGTTGAGAACATCTGCTAATCCAAGCAGGCATCCGTTTATTAAAACAGGCATCAAACCCGAAGGCCGGCTAAACACGATGTTGAGAACATCTGCTAATCCAAGCAGGCATTCGTTTATTAAAACATACATCGAACCCGAAGGCTGGCTCAACACGAAGTTGAGAACATCTGCTAATCAAAGAAGGCGTCTGTTAATTAAAACAGGCAACAAAGCCAGAGGTCGGCTCAACACGAAGTTGAGAACATCTGCTAATCCAAGCAGGCAACCGTTAATTAAAATAGGCATCGAACCTGAAGGTCGGGTCAAGGCGAAGTTGAGATTATGTTCTAATCCAAGAAGGCATCCGTTAATTAAAACATGCATCGAACCCGAAGGCCGGCTCAACACGAACTTGAGAACATCTGCTAATCCAAGCAGGCATCCGTTAATTAAAATAGGCATCGAACCCAAAGGCCGGCTCAACACGAGTTTGAGAACATCTGCTAATCCAAGCAGGCATCTGTTAATTAAAACAGGCATCGAACCCAAAGGCCACAAAGTTGAGAACATCTGCTAACCCAGGTAGGCATCCGTTATTTAAAACAGGCATCGAACCGGAAGGCCGGCTCAACACGATGTTGAGAACATCTGCTAACCCAAGCAGGCATCCGTTAATTAAAACAAGCATCGAACCCGAAGGCCGGATAAACACAATGTTGAAAACATCTGCTAATCCAAGCAGGCATCTGTTTATTAAAACATGCATCAAACCCGAAGGCCGGCTCAACACGAAGTTGAGAACATCTGCTAATCCAAGCAGGCATCCGTTAATTAAAACAGACAACGAACCCGAAGGCCGGCTCAACACGAAGTTGAGAACATCTGCTAATCAAAGAAGGCATCTGTTAATTAAAACCGGAAACAAAGCCAGAGGTCGGCTCAACACGAAGTTGAGAACATCTGCTTATCCAAGCAGGCATCCGTTAATCAAAACATGAATTGAACCTAAAGGCCGGATCAACACGAAGTTGGGAACATCTGTTAACCCAGGAAGGCATCCGTTAATTAAAACAGGCATCGAACCCGAAGGCCAACTCAACATGAAGTTGAGAACATCTGCTAATCCAAGGAGGCATCAGTTTATTAAAATAGGCATCGAACCTGAAGGCCGGCTCAACACGAAGTTGAGAATATCTTTTAATTGAAGCAGGCAACTCTTAATTAAAACAGGCATCGAACCCGATAGCCGGCTCAACACGACGTTGAGAACATCTACTAATCAAAGAAGGCATCTATTAATTAAAACAGGCACCGAAACCAGAGGCCGGCTCATCGCGAAGTTGAGAACATCTGCTAATCCAAGAAGGCATCCATTAATTAAAACAGGCATCGAACTCGAAGGTCGGGTCAACACGAAGTTAAGAACATCTGCTAATCCAAGAAGGCATCCGCTAATTAAAACAGGCATCGAACCGGAAGGCCGCTCAACACAAATTTGAGAACATCCGCTAATCCAAGCAGGCATCCGTTAATTAAAACAGGCATCGAACCCGAAGGTCGGATCAACACGAAGTTCAGAACATCTGCTTATCCCAGCAGGCATCCGTTAATTAAAACATGAATTGAACCTGAAGGCCGGATCAACACGAAGTTGAGAACATCTGCTAACCCAGACAGGCACCCTTTAATTAAAACAGGCATCGAACCCGAAGGCCAACTCAACACGAAGTTTAGAACATCTACTAATCCAAGGAGGCATCCGTTTATTAAAACAGGCATCGAACCTGAAGGCCGGCTCAACACAAAGTTGAGAACATCTTTTAATTGAAGCAGGCAACTGTTAATTAAAACAGGCATCGAACCCGATAGCCGGCTCAACACAACATTGAGAACATCTGCTAATCATTGTAGGCATCTATTAATTAAAACAGGCACCGAATTCGGAGGCCGGCTCATCGCGAAGTTGAGAACATCTGCTAATCCAAGAAGGCATTAGTTACTTAAAACAGGAATCGAACCCAAAGGCCGGATCAACACGAAGTTGAGAACATCTGTTAATCCAAGAAGGCATCCATTAATTAAAACAGGCATCGAACTCAAAGGCCGGGTCAACACGAAGTTAAGAACATCTGCTAATCCAAGAAGGCATCCGCTAATTAAAACATGCATCGAACCGGAAGGCCGCTCAACATAAAGTTGAGAACATCCGCTAATCCAAGCAGGCATCCGTTAATTAAAACAAGCATCGAACCCGAAGGTCGGATCAACACGAAGTTGAGAACATCTACCAATGAAAGAAGGCACTTGTTAATTAAAACAGGCATCGAACCAGATGGTCGGCTCAACACGAAGTTGAGAACATCTGCTAATCCAAGCAGGCATCCATTAATTAAAACAGGCATCGAACCCGAAGGCTGGTTCAAGACGAAGATGAAAACATCTACTAATTAAAGAAGGCATTTGTTAATTAAAACAGGCATCAAAGTCGGAGGCCAGCTCAACACAAATTTGAGAACATCTGCTAATCCAAGCAGGTATCCGTTAATTAAAACAGGAATTGAACCCGAAGGCCGACTAAACACGATGTTGAGAACATCTGCTAATCCAAGCAGGCATCCATTTATTAAAACAGGCATCAAACCCGAAGGCCGGCTCAACACGAAGTTGAGAACATCTGTTAATCCAAGCAGGCATCCGTTAATTAAAACAGACATCGAACCCGAAGGCCGGCTCAACACGAAGTTGAGAACATCTGCTAATCAAAGAAGGCGTCTGTTAATTAAAACAGGCAACAAAGCCAGAGGTCGGCTCAACACGAAGTTGAGAACATCTGCTAATCCAAGCAGGCAACCGTTAATTAAAATAGGCATCGAACCTGAAGGTCGGGTCAAGGCGAAGTTGAGAACATCTTCTAATCCAAGAAGGCATCCGTTAATTAAAACATGCATCGAACCCGAAGGCCGGCTCAACACGAACTTGAGAACATATGCTAATCCAAGCAGGCATCCGTTAATTAAAATAGGCATCGAACCCAAAGGCCGGCTCAACACGAGTTTGAGAACATCTGCTAATCCAAGCAAGCATCTGTTAATTAAAACAGGCATCGAACCCAAAGGCCACAAAGTTGAGAACATCTGCTAACCCAAGCAGGCATCTGTTATTTAAAACAGGCATCGAACTGGAAGGTCGGCTCAACACGATGTTGAGAACATCTGATAACCCAAGCAGGCATCCGTTAATTAAAACAAGCATCGAACCCGAAGGCCGGCTAAACACGATGTTGAGAACATCTGCTAATCCAAGCAGGCATCTGTTTATTAAAACAGGCATCAAACCCGAAGGCCGGCTCAACACGAAGTTGAGAACATCTGCTAATCCAAGCAGGCATCCGTTAATTAAAACAGACATCGAACCCGAAGGCCGGCTCAACACGAAGTTGATAACATCTGCTAATCAAAGAAGGCATCTGTTAATTAAAACCGGCAACAAAGCCAGAGGTCGGCTCAACACGAAGTTGAGAACATCTGCTTATCCAAGCAGGCATCCGTTAATCAAAACATGAATTGAACCTAAAGGTCGGATCAACACGAAGTTGGGAACATCTGCTAACCCAGTAAGGCATCCGTTAATTAAAACAGGCATCGAACCCGAAGGCCAACTCAACATGAAGTTGAGAACATCTGCTAATCCAAGGAGGCATCAGTTTATTAAAATAGGCATCGAACCTGAAGGCCGGCTCAACACGAAGTTGAGAATATCTTTTAATTGAAGCAGGCAACTCTTAATTAAAACAGGCATCGAACCCGATAGCCGGCTCAACACGACGTTGAGAACATCTACTAATCAAAGAAGGCATCTATTAATTAAAACAGGCACCGAAACCAGAGGCCGGCTCATCGCGAAGTTGAGAACATCTGCTAATCCAAGAAGGCATCCATTAATTAAAACAGGCATCGAACTCGAAGGTCGGGTCAACACGAAGTTAAGAACATCTGCTAATCCAAGAAGGCATCCGCTAATTAAAACAGGCATCGAACCGGAAGGCCGCTCAACACAAATTTGAGAACATCCGCTAATCCAAGCAGGCATCCGTTAATTAAAACAGGCATCGAACCCGAAGGTCGGATCAACACGAAGTTCAGAACATCTGCTTATCCCAGCAGGCATCCGTTAATTAAAACATGAATTGAACCTGAAGGCCGGATCAACACGAAGTTGAGAACATCTGCTAACCCAGACAGGCATCCTTTAATTAAAACAGGCATCGAACCCGAAGGCCAACTCAACACGAAGTTTAGAACATCTACTAATCCAAGGAGGCATCCGTTTATTAAAACAGGCATCGAACCTGAAGGCCGGCTCAACACAAAGTTGAGAACATCTTTTAATTGAAGCAGGCAACTGTTAATTAAAACAGGCATCGAACCCGATAGCCGGCTCAACACAACATTGAGAACATCTGCTAATCATTGTAGGCATCTATTAATTAAAACAGGCACCGAATTCGGAGGCCGGCTCATCGCGAAGTTGAGAACATCTGCTAATCCAAGAAGGCATTAGTTACTTAAAACAGGAATCGAACCCAAAGGCCGGATCAACACGAAGTTGAGAACATCTGTTAATCCAAGAAGGCATCCATTAATTAAAACAGGCATCGAACTCGAAGGCCGGGTCAACACGAAGTTAAGAACATCTGCTAATCCAAGAAGGCATCCGCTAATTAAAACATGCATCGAACCGGAAGGCCGCTCAACACAAAGTTGAGAACATCCGCTAATCCAAGCAGGCATCCGTTAATTAAAACAAGCATCGAACCCGAAGGTCGGATCAACACGAAGTTGAGAACATCTACCAATGAAAGAAGGCACTTGTTAATTAAAACAGGCATCGAACCAGATGGTCGGCTCAACACGAAGTTGAGAACATCTGCTAATCCAAGCAGGCATCCATTAATTAAAACAGGCATCGAACCCGAAGGCTGGTTCAAGACGAAGATGAAAACATCTACTAATTAAAGAAGGCATTTGTTAATTAAAACAGGCATCAAAGTCGGAGGCCAGCTCAACACAAATTTGAGAACATCTGCTAATCCAAGCAGGTATCCGTTAATTAAAACAGGAATTGAACCCGAAGGCCGGCTAAACACGATGTTGAGAACATCTGCTAATCCAAGCAGGCATCCATTTATTAAAACAGGCATCAAACCCGAAGGCCGGCTCAACACGAAGTTGAGAACATCTGTTAATCCAAGCAGGCATCCGTTAATTAAAACAGACATCGAACCCGAAGGCCGGCTCAACACGAAGTTGAGAACATCTGCTAATCAAAGAAGGCGTCTGTTAATTAAAACAGGCAACAAAGCCAGAGGTCGGCTCAACACGAAGTTGAGAACATCTGCTAATCCAAGCAGGCAACCGTTAATTAAAATAGGCATCGAACCTGAAGGTCGGGTCAAGGCGAAGTTGAGAACATCTTCTAATCCAAGAAGGCATCCGTTAATTAAAACATGCATCGAACCCGAAGGCCGGCTCAACACGAACTTGAGAACATATGCTAATCCAAGCAGGCATCGGTTAATTAAAATAGGCATCGAACCAAAAGGCCGGCTCAACACAAGTTTGAGAACATCTTCTAATCCAAGCAAGCATCTGTTAATTAAAACAGGCATCGAACCCAAAGGCCACAAAGTTGAGAACATCTGCTAACCCAAGCAGGCATCTGTTATTTAAAACAGGCATCGAACTGGAAGGTCGGCTCAACACGATGTTGAGAACATCTGATAACCCAAGCAGGCATCCGTTAATTAAAACAAGCATCGAACCCGAAGGCCGGCTAAACACGATGTTGAGAACATCTGCTAATCCAAGCAGGCATCTGTTTATTAAAACAGGCATCAAACTCGAAGGCCGGCTCAACACGAAGTTGAGAACATCTGCTAATCCAAGCAGGCATCCGTTAATTAAAACAGACATCGAACCCGAAGGCCGGCTCAACACGAAGTTGATAACATCTGCTAATCAAAGAAGGCATCTGTTAATTAAAACCGGCAACAAAGCCAGAGGTCGGCTCAACACGAAGTTGAGAACATCTGCTTATCCAAGCAGGCATCCGTTAATCAAAACATGAATTGAACCTAAAGGCCGGATCAACACGAAGTTGGGAACATCTGCTAACCCAGTAAGGCATCCGTTAATTAAAACAGGCATCGAACCCGAAGGCCAACTCAACATGAAGTTGAGAACATCTGCTAATCCAAGGAGGCATCAGTTTATTAAAATAGGCATCGAACCTGAAGGCCGGCTCAACACGAAGTTGAGAATATCTTTTAATTGAAGCAGGCAACTCTTAATTAAAACAGGCATCGAACACGATAGCCGGCTCAACACGACGTTGAGAACATCTACTAATCAAAGAAGGCATCTATTAATTAAAACAGGCACCGAAAACCAGAGGCCGGCTCATCGCGAAGTTGAGAACATCTGCTAATCCAAGAAGGCATCCATTAATTAAAACAGGCATTGAACTCGAAGGTCGGGTCAACACGAAGTTAAGAACATCTGCTAATCCAAGAAGGCATCCGCTAATTAAAACAGGCATCGAACCGGAAGGCCGCTCAACACAAATTTGAGAACATCCGCTAATCCAAGCAGGCATCCGTTAATTAAAACAGGCATCGAACCCGAAGGTCGGATCAACACGAAGTTCAGAACATCTGCTTATCCCAGCAGGCATCCGTTAATTAAAACATGAATTGAACCTGAAGGCCGGATCAACACAAAGTTGAGAACATCTGCTAACCCAGACAGGCATCCTTTAATTAAAACAGGCATCGAACCCGAAGGCCAACTCAACACGAAGTTTAGAACATCTACTAATCCAAGGAGGCATCCGTTTATTAAAACAGGCATCGAACTTGAAGGCCGGCTCAACACAAAGTTGAGAACATCTTTTAATTGAAGCAGGCAACTGTTAATTAAAACAGGCATCGAACCCGATAGCCGGCTCAACACAACATTGAGAACATCTGCTAATCATTGTAGGCATCTATTAATTAAAACAGGCACCGAATTCGGAGGCCGGCTCATCGCGAAGTTGAGAACATCTGCTAATCCAAGAAGGCATTAGTTACTTAAAACAGGAATCGAACCCAAAGGCCGGATCAACACGAAGTTGAGAACATCTGTTAATCCAAGAAGGCATCCATTAATTAAAACAGGCATCGAACTCGAAGGCCGGGTCAACACGAAGTTAAGAACATCTGCTAATCCAAGAAGGCATCCGCTAATTAAAACATGCATCGAACCGGAAGGCCGCTCAACACAAAGTTGAGAACATCCGCTAATCCAAGCACGCATCCGTTAATTAAAACAAGCATCGAACCCGAAGGTCGGATCAACAAGAAGTTGAGAACATCTACCAATGAAAGAAGGCACTTGTTAATTAAAATAGGCATCGAACCAGATGGTCGGCTCAACACGAAGTTGAGAACATCTGTTAATCCAAGCAGGCATCCATTAATTAAAACAGGCATCGAACCCGAAGGCTGGTTCAAGACGAAGATGAAAACATCTACTAATTAAAGAAGGCATTTGTTAATTAAAACAGGCATCAAAGTCGGAGGCCAGCTCAACACAAATTTGAGAACATCTGCTAATCCAAGCAGGTATCCGTTAATTAAAACAGGAATTGAACCCGAAGGCCGGCTAAACACGATGTTGAGAACATCTGCTAATCCAAGCAGGCATCCATTTATTAAAACAGGCATCAAACCCGAAGGCCGGCTCAACACGAAGTTGAGAACATCTGTTAATCCAAGCAGGCATCCGTTAATTAAAACAGACATCGAACCCGAAGGCCGGCTCAACACGAAGTTGAGAACATCTGCTAATCAAAGAAGGGTCTGTTAATTAAAACAGGCAACAAAGCCAGAGGTCGGCTCAACACGAAGTTGAGAACATCTGCTAATCCAAGCAGGCAACCGTTAATTAAAATAGGCATCGAACCTGAAGGTCGGGTCAAGGCGAAGTTGAGAACATCTTCTAATCCAAGAAGGCATCCGTTAATTAAAACATGCATCGAACCCGAAGGCCGGCTCAACACGAACTTGAGAACATATGCTAATCCAAGCAGGCATCCGTTAATTAAAATAGGCATCGAACCAAAAGGCCGGCTCAACACAAGTTTGAGAACATCTTCTAATCCAAGCAAGCATCTGTTAATTAAAACAGGCATCGAACCCAAAGGCCACAAAGTTGAGAACATCTGCTAACCCAAGCAGGCATCTGTTATTTAAAACAGGCATCGAACTGGAAGGTCGGCTCAACACGATGTTGAGAACATCTGATAACCCAAGCAGGCATCCGTTAATTAAAACAAGCATCGAACCCGAAGGCCAGCTAAACACGATGTTGAGAACATCTGCTAATCCAAGCAGGCATCTGTTTATTAAAACAGGCATCAAACTCGAAGGCCGGCTCAACACGAAGTTGAGAACATCTGCTAATCCAAGCAGGCATCCGTTAATTAAAACAGACATCGAACCCGAAGGCCGGCTCAACACGAAGTTGATAACATCTGCTAATCAAAGAAGGCATCTGTTAATTAAAACCGGCAACAAAGCCAGAGGTCGGCTCAACACGAAGTTGAGAACATCTGCTTATCCAAGCAGGCATCCGTTAATTAAAACATGAATTGAACCTGAAGGTCGGATCAACACGAAGTTGAGAACATCTGCTAACCCAGGCAGGCATCCTTTAATTAAAACAGGCATCGAACTCGAAGGCCAACTCAACACGAAGTTGAGAACATCTGCTAATCAAAGGAGGCATCCGTTTATTAAAACAGGCATCGAACCTGAAGGCCGGCTCAACACGAAGTTGAGAACATCTTTTAATTGAAGCAGGCAACTCTTAATTAAAACAGGCATCGAACCCGATAGCCGGCTCAACACGACGTTGAGAACATCTGCTAATCAAAGAAGGCATCTATTAATTAAAACAGGCACCGAAACCGGAGGCCGGCTCATCGCGAAGTTGAGAACATCTGCTAATCCAAGAAGGCATTAGTTACTTAAAACAGGAATCGAACCCAAAGGCCGGATCAACACGAAGTTGAGAACATCTGCTAATCCAAGAAGGCATCCATTAATTAAAACAGGCATCGAACTCGAAGGCCGGGTCAACACGAAGTTAAGAACATCTGCTAATCCAAGAAGGCATCCGCTAATTAAAACAGGCATCGAACCGGAAGGCCGCTTAACACAAAGTTGAGAACATCCGCTAAACCAAGCAGGCATCCGTTAATTAAAACAGGCATCGAACCCGAAGGTAGGATCAACACGAAGTTGAGAACATCTACCAATGAAAGAAGGCACTTGTTAATTAAAACAGGCATCGAACCAGATGGCCGGCTCAACACGAAGTTGAGAACATCTGCTAATCCAAGCAGGCATCCATTAATTAAAACAGGCATCGAACCCGAAGGCTGGTTCAAGACGAAGATGAAAACATCTACTAATTAAAGAAGGCATTTGTTAATTAAAACAGGCATCAAAGCCGGAGGCCAGCTCAACACAAATTTGAGAACATCTGCTAATCCAAGCAGGTATCCGTTAATTAAAACAGGAATTGAACCCGAAGGCCGGCTAAACACGATGTTGAGAACATCTGCTAATCCAAGCAGGCATCCGTTTATTAAAACAGGCATCAAACCCGAAGGCCGGCTCAACACGAAGTTGAGAACATCTGTTAATCCAAGCAGGCATCCGTTAATTAAAACAGACATCGAACCCGAAGGCCGGCTCAACACGAAGTTGAGAACATCTGCTAATCAAAGAAGGCGTCTGTTAATTAAAACAGGCAACAAAGCCAGAGGTCGGCTCAACACGAAGTTGAGAACATCTGCTAATCCAAGCAGGCAACCGTTAATTAAAATAGGCATCGAACCTGAAGGTCGGGTCAAGGCGAAGTTGAGAACATCTTCTAATCCAAGAAGGCATCCGTTAATTAAAACATGCATCGAACCCGAAGGCCGGCTCAACACGAACTTGAGAACATATGCTAATCCAAGCAGGCATCCGTTAATTAAAATAGGCATCGAACCAAAAGGCCGGCTCAACACAAGTTTGAGAACATCTTCTAATCCAAGCAAGCATCTGTTAATTAAAACAGGCATCGAACCCAAAGGCCACAAAGTTGAGAACATCTGCTAACCCAAGCAGGCATCTGTTATTTAAAACAGGCATCGAACTGGAAGGTCGGCTCAACACGATGTTGAGAACATCTGATAACCCAAGCAGGCATCCGTTAATTAAAACAAGCATCGAACCCGAAGGCCGGCTAAACACGATGTTGAGAACATCTGCTAATCCAAGCAGGCATCTGTTTATTAAAACAGGCATCAAACTCGAAGGCCGGCTCAACACGAAGTTGAGAACATCTGCTAATCCAAGCAGGCATCCGTTAATTAAAACAGACATCGAACCCGAAGGCCGGCTCAACACGAAGTTGATAACATCTGCTAATCAAAGAAGGCATCTGTTAATTAAAACCGGCAACAAAGCCAGAGGTCGGCTCAACACGAAGTTGAGAACATCTGCTTATCCAAGCAGGCATCCGTTAATTAAAACATGAATTGAACCTGAAGGCCGGATCAACACGAAGTTGAGAACATCTGCTAACCCAGGCAGGCATCCTTTAATTAAAACAGGCATCGAACCCGAAGGCCAACTCAACACGAAGTTGAGAACATCTGCTAATCCAAGGAGGCATCCGTTTATTAAAACAGGCATCGAACCTGAAGGCCGGCTCAACACGAAGTTGAGAACATCTTTTAATTGAAGCAGGCAAATCTTAATTAAAACAGGCATCGAACCCGATAGCCGGTTCAACACGACGTTGAGAACATCTGCTAATCAAAGAAGGCATCTATTAATTAAAACAGGCACCGAAACCGGAGGCCGGCTCATCGCGAAGTTGAGAACATCTGCTAATCCAAGAAGGCATTAGTTACTTAAAACAGGAATCGAACCCAAAGGCCGGATCAACACGAAGTTGAGAACATCTGCTAATCCAAGAAGGCATCCATTAATTAAAACAGGCATCGAACTCGAAGGCCGGGTCAACACGAAGTTAAGAACATCTGCTAATCCAAGAAGGCATCCGCTAATTAAAACAGGCATCGAACCGGAAGGCCGCTTAACACAAAGTTGAGAACATCCGCTAAACCAAGCAGGCATCCGTTAATTAAAATAGGCATCGAACCCGAAGGTCGGATCAACACGAAGTTGAGAACATCTACCAATGAAAGAAGGCACTTGTTAATTAAAACAGACATCGAACCAGATGGCCGGCTCAACACGAAGTTGAGAACATCTGCTAATGCAAGCAGGCATCCATTAATTAAAACAGGCATCGAACCCGAAGGCTGGTTCAAGACGAAGATGAAAACATCTACTAATTAAAGAAGGCATTTGTTAATTAAAACAAGCATCAAAGCCGGAGGCCAGCTCAACACAAATTTGAGAACATCTGCTAATCATAGCAGGTATCCGTTAATTAAAACAGGAATTGAACCTGAAGACCGGCTAAACACGATGTTGAGAACATCTGCTAATCCAAGCAGGCATCCGTTTATTAAAACAGGCATCAAACCCGAAAGCCGGCTAAACACGATGTTGAGAACATCTGCTAATCCAAGCAGGCATCCGTTTATTAAAACAGACATCGAACCCGAAGGCTGGCTCAACACGAAGTTGAGAACATCTGCTAATCAAAGAAGGCGTCTGTTAATTAAAACAGGCAACAAAGCCAGAGGTCGGCTCAACACGAAGTTGAGAACATCTGCTAATCCAAGCACGCAACCGTTAATTAAAATAGGCATCGAACCTGAAGGCCGGGTCAAGGCGAAGTTGAGAATATCTTCTAATCCAAGAAGGCATCCGTTAATTAAAACATGCATCGAACCCGAAGGTCGGCTCAACACGAACTTGAGAACATCTGCTAATCCAAGCAGGCATCCGTTAATTAAAATAGGCATCGAACCCAAAGGCCGGCTCAACACGAGTTTGAGAACATCTGCTAATCCAAGCAGGCATCTGTTAATTAAAACAGGCATCAAACCCGAAGGCCGGCTAAACACGATGTTGAGAACATCTGCTAATCCAAGCAGGCATCCGTTTATTAAAACAGACATCGAACCCGAAGGCTGGCTCAACACGAAGTTGAGAACATCTGCTAATCAAAGAAGGCGTCTGTTAATTAAAACAGGCAACAAAGCCAGAGGTCGGCTCAACACGAAGTTGAGAACATCTGCTAATCCAAGCACGCAACCGTTAATTAAAATAGGCATCGAACCTGAAGGTCGGGTCAAGGCGAAGTTGAGAATATCTTCTAATCCAAGAAGGCATCCGTTAATTAAAACATGCATCGAACCCGAAGGTCGGCTCAACACGAACTTGAGAACATCTGCTAATCCAAGCAGGCATCCGTTAATTAAAATAGGCATCGAACCCAAAGGCCGGCTCAACACGAGTTTGAGAACATCTGCTAATCCAAGCAGGCATCTGTTAATTAAAACAGGCATCGAACCCAAAGGCCACAAAGTTGAGAACATCTGCTAACCCAGGCAGGCATCCGTTATTTAAAACAGGCATCGAACCGGAAGGCCGGCTCAACATGATGTTGAGAACATCTGCTAACCCAAGCAGGCATCCGTTAATTAAAACATGCATCGAACCCGAAGGCCGGCTAAACACGATGTTGAGAACATCTGCTAATCCAAGCAGGCAACCGTTTATTAAAACAGACATCGAACCCGAAGGCTGGCTCAACACGAAGTTGAGAACATATGTTAATCAAAGAAGGCGTCTGTTAATTAAAACAGGCAACAAATCCAGAGGTCGGCTCAACACGAAGTTGAGAACATCTGCTAATCCAAGCAGGCAACCGTTAATTAAAATAGGCATCGAACCTGAAGGTCGGGTCAAGGCGAAGTTGAGAATATCTTCTAATCCAAGAAGGCATCCGTTAATTAAAACATGCATCGAACCCGAAGGCCGACTCAACACGAACTTGAGAACATCTGCTAATCCAAGCAGGCATCCGTTAATTAAAATAGGCATCGAACCCAAAGGCCGGCTCAACACGAGTTTGAGAACATCTCCTAATCCAAGCAGGCATCTGTTAATTAAAACAGGCATCGAACCCAAAGGCCACAAAGTTGAGAACATCTGCTAACCCAGGCAGGCATCCGTTATTTAAAACAGGCATCGAACCGGAAGGCCGGCTCAACACGATGTTGAGAACATCTGCTAACCCAAGCAGGCATCCGTTAATTAAAACAAGCATCGAACCCGAAGGCCGGCTAAACACGATGTTGAGAACATCTGCTAATCCAAGCAGGCATCCGTTTATTAAAATAGGCATCAAACCCGAAGGCCGGCTGAACACGATGTTGAGAACATCTGCTAATCCAAGCAGGCATCCGTTTATTAAAACAGACATCGAACCCGAAGGCTGGCTCAACACGAAGTTGAGAACATCTGTTAATCAAAGAAGGCGTCTGTTAATTAAAATAGGCAACAAAGCCAGAGGTCGGCTCAACATGAAGTTGAGAACATCTGCTAATCCAAGCAGGCAACCGTTAATTAAAATAGGCATCGAACCTGAAGGTCGGGTCAAGGCGAAGTTGAGAATATCTTCTAATCCAAGAAGGCATCCGTTAATTAAAACATGCATCGAACCCGAAGGCCGACTCAACACGAACTTGAGAACATCTGCTAATCCAAGCAGGCATCCGTTAATTAAAATAGGCATCGAACCCAAAGGCCGGCTCAACACGAGTTTGAGAACATCTGCTAATCCAAGCAGGCATCTATTAATTAAAACAGGCATCAAACCCAAAGGCCACAAAGTTGAGAACATCTGCTAACCCAGGCAGGCATCCGTTATTTAAAACAGGCATCGAACCGGAAGGCCGGCTCAACACGATGTTGAGAACATCTGCTAACCCAAGCAGGCATCCGTTAATTAAAACAAGCATCTAACCCGTAGGCCGGCTAAACACAATGTTGAGAACATCTGCTAATCCAAGCAGGCATCCGTTTATTAAAACAGGCATCAAACCCGAAGGCCGGCTAAACACGATGTTGAGAACATCTGCTAATCCAAGCAGGCATCCGTTTATAAAATCAGACATCGAACCTAATGGCTGGCTCAACACGAAGTTGAGAACATCTGCTAATCAAATAAGGCGTCTGTTAATTAAAACAGGCAACAAAGCCAGAGGTCGGCTCAACACGAAGTTGAGAACATCTGCTAATCCAAGCAGGCAACCGTTAATTAAAATAGGCATCGAACCTGAAGGCCGGATCAAGGCGAAGTTGAGAATATCTTCTAATCCAAGAAGGCATCCGTTAATTAAAACATGCATCGAACCCGAAGGCCGGCTCAACAAGAACTTGAGAACATCTGCTAATCCAAGCAGGCATCCGTTAATTAAAATAGGCATCAAACCCAAAGGCCGGCTCAACACGAGTTTGAGAACATCTGCTAATCCAAGCAGGCATCTGTTAATTAAAACAGGCATCGAACCCAAAGGCCACAAAGTTGAGAACATCTGCTAACCCAGGCAGGCATCCGTTATTTAAAATAGGCATCGAACCGGAAGGCCGGCTCAACACGATGTTGAGAACATCTGCTAACCCAAGCAAGCATCCGTTAATTAAAACAAGCATCGAACCCGAAGGCCGGCTAAACACGATGTTGAGAACATCTGCTAATCCAAGCAGGCATCTGTTTATTAAAACATGCATCAAACCCGAAGGCCGGCTCAACACGAAGTTGAGAACATCTGCTAATCCAAGCAGGCATCCGTTAATTAAAACAGACATCGAACCCGAAGGCCGGCTCAACACGAAGTTGAGAACATCTGCTAATCAAAGAAGGCATCTGTTAATTAAAACTGGCAACAAAGCCAGAGGTCAGCTCAACACGAAGTTGAGAACATCTGCTTATCCAAGCAGGCATCCGTTAATCAAAACATGAATTGAACCTGAAGGCCAGATCAACACGAAGTTGGGAACATCTGCTAACCCAGGCAGGCATCCGTTAATTAAAACAGGCATCGAACCCGAAGGCCAACTCAACACGAAGTTGAGAACATCTGCTAATCCAAGGAGGCATCCGTTTATTAAAACAGGCATCGAACCTGAAGGCCGGCTCAATACGAAGTTGAGAATATCTTTTAATTGAAGCAGGCAACTCTTAATTAAAACAGGCATTGAACCCGATAGCCGGCTCAGCACGACGTTGAGAACATCTGCTAATCAAAGAAGGCATCTATTAATTAAAACAGGCACCGAAACCAGAGGCCGGCTCATCGCGAAGTTGAGAACATCTGCTAATCCAAGAAGGCATCCATTAATTAAAACAGGCATCGAACTCGAAGGCCGGGTCAACACGAAGTTAAGAACATCTGCTAATCCAAGAAGGCATCCGCTAATTAAAACAGGCATCGAACCGGAAGGCCGCTCAACACAAAGTTGAGAACATCCGCTAATCCAAGCAGGCATCCGTTAATTAAAACAGGCATCGAACCCGAAGGTCGGATCAACACGAAGTTGAGAACATCTACCAATGAAAAAAGGAACTTTTTAATTAAAACAGGCATCGAACCAGATGTCCGGCTCAAAACGAAGTTGAGAACATCTGCTAATCCAAGCAGGCATCCATTAATTAAAATAGGCATCGAACCCGAAGGCCGGATCAAGACGAAGATGAAAACATCTACTAATCAAAGAAGGCATTTATTAATTAAAACAGGCATCAAAGCTGGAGGCCAGCTAAACACGAATTTGAGAACATCTATTAATCCAAGCAGGTGTCCGTTAATTAAAACAGGAATTGAACCTGAAGGCCGGATCAACACGATGTTGAGAACATCTGTTAACCCAAGCAGGCATCCGTTAATTAAAACAGGCATCAAACCCGAAGGCCGGCTCAACACGAAGTTGAGAACATCTGCTAATCCAAGCAGGCATCCGTTAATTAAACAGACATCGAACCCGAAGGCCGGATAAACACGAAGTTGAGAACATCTGCTAATCAGAGAAGGCATATGTTAATTAAAACCGGCAACAAAGCCAGAGGTCGGTTCAACAAGAAGTTGAGAACATCTGCTTATCCAAGCAGGCATCCGTTAATTAAAACATGAATTGAACCTGAAGGCCGGATAAACACTAAGTTGAGAACATCTGCTAACCCAAGCAAGCATCCGTTAATTAAAACAGGCATCGAACCCGAAGGCCAACTCAACACGAAGTTGAGAACATCTGCTAATCCAAGGAGGCATCCGTTTATTAAAACAGGCATCGAACCTAAAGGCCAGCTCAACACGAAGTTGAGAACATCTTTTAATTGAAGCAGGGAACTCTTAATTAAAACAGGCATCGAACTCGATAGCCGGCTCAACACGACGTTGAGAACATCTGCTAATCAAAGAAGGCATCTATTAATTAAAACAGGCACCGAAACCGGAGGCCGGCTCATCGCGAAGTTGAGAACATCTGCTAATCCAAGAAGGCATTAGTTACTTAAAACAGGAATTGAACCCAAAGGCCGGATCAACACGAAGTTGAGAACATCTGCTAATCCAAGAAGGCATCCATTAATTAAAACAGGCATCAAACTCGAAGGCCGGGTCAACACGAAGTTAAGAAGATCTTCTAATCCAAGAAGGCATCCGCTAATTAAAACAGGCATCGAACCGAAAGGCCGCTCAACACAAAGTTGAGAACATCTGCTAATCCAAGCAGGCATCCGTTAATTAAAACAAGCATCGAACCCGAAGGTCGGATCAACACGAAGTTGAGAACATCTACCAATGAAAGAAGGCACTTGTTAATTAAAACAGGCATCGAACCAGATGGCCGGCTCAACACGAAGTTGAGAACATCCGCTAATCCAAGGAGGCATCCATTAATTAAAACAGGCATCGAAACCGAAGGCCGGTTCAAGACGAAGATGAAAACATCTACTAATTAAAACAGGCATCAAAGCTGAAGTCCAGCTAAACACGAATTTGAGAACATCTGTTAATCCAAGCAGGTATCCGTTAATTAAAACAGGAATTGAACCTAAAGGCCGGATCAACACGATGTTGAGAACATCTGCTAACCTAAGCAGGCATCCGTTAATTAAAACAAGCATCGAACCTGAAGGCCGGCTAAACACGATGTTGAGAACATCTGTTAATCCAAGCAGGCATCCGTTTATTAAAACAGGCATCAAACCCGAAGGCCGGCTCAACACGAAGTTGAGAACATCTGCTAATCCAAGCAGGCATCCGTTAATTAAAACAGACATCGAACCCGAAGGCCGGTTTAACACGAAGTTGAGAACATCTGCTAATCAAAGAAGGCATCTGTTAATTAAAACCGGCAACAAAGCCAGAGGTCGGCTCAACAAGAAGTTGAGAACATTTGCTTATCCAAGCATGCATTCGTTAATTAAAACATGAATTGAACCTGAAGGCCGGATCAACACGAAGTTGAGAACAACTGCTAACCCAGGCAGGCATCCGTTAATTAAAACATGCATCGAACCCGAAGGCCAACTCAACACGAAGTTGAGAACATCTGCTAATCCAAGGAGGCATCCATTAATTAAAACAGGCATCGAACTCGAAGGCCGGGTCAACACGAAGTTAAGAACATCTGCTAATCCAAGAAGGTGTCCTTTAATTAAAACAGGCATCGAACCCGAAGGCCGCTCAACACAAAGTTGAGAACATCTGCTAATCCAAGCAGGCATCCGTTAATTAAAACAGGCATCGAACCCGAAGGTCGGATCAACACGAAGTTGAGAACATCTACTAATGAAAGAAGGCATTTGTTAATTAAAACAGGCAACGAAACAGAAGGCCGACACAACACGAAGTTGAGAACATCTGTTAATCCAAGCAGGCAACCATTAATTAAAACAAGCATCGAACCCTAAGGCCGTTTCAAGACGAAGATGAAAACATCTATTAATCAAAGAAGGCATTTGTTAATTAAAACAGGCATCAAACTCGGAGGCCAGCTCAACACGAATTTGAGAACATCTGTTAATCCAAGCAGGTATCCGTTAATTAAGACATGAATTGAACCTGAAGGCCGGATCAACACGAAGTTGAGAACATCTGCTAACCCAAGCAGGAATCCGTTAATTAAAACAGGCATCGAACCCGAAGGCCGGCTAAACACGATGTTGAGAACATCTGCTAATCCAAGCAGGCATCCTTTCATTAAAACAGGCATCAAACCCGAATGCCGGCGCAACACGATGTTGAGAACATCTGCTAATCCAAGCAGGCATCTGTTAATTAAAACAGACATCGAACCCGAAGGACGGCTCAACACGAAGTTGAGAACATCTGCTAATCAAAGAAGGCATCTGTTAATTAAAACAGGCATCGAACCTGAAGGCCGGGTCAACACGAAGTTGAGAACATCTTCTAATCCAAGAAGGCATCCTTTAATTAAAACATGCATCGAACCCGAAGGCCGGCTCAACACAAACTTGAGAACATCTGCTAATCCAAGCAGGCATCCGTTAATTAAAGCAAGCATCGAACCCAAAGGCCGGCTCAACACGAGTTTGAGAACATCTGCTAATCCAAGCAGGCATCTGTTAATTAAATAAGGCATCGAACCCAAATGCCACAAAGTTAACAACATCTGCTAACCAAGGCAGGCATCCGTTAATTAAAACAGGAAAGGCATCTGTTAATTAAAACAAGCATCGAACCCAAAGGCCGGCTCAACACGAGTTTGAGAACATCTGCTAATCCAAGCAGGCATCTGTTAATTAAAACATGCATCGAACCCAAATGCCACAAAGTTGAGAACATCTGCTAACCAAGGCAGGCATCCGTTAATTAAAACAGGCATCGAACCCAAATGCCACAAAGTTAAGAACATCTGCTAACCAAGGCAGGCATCCGTTAATTAAAACAGGCAAGGCATCTGTTAATTAAAACAAGCATCGAACCCAAAGGCCGGCTCAACACGAGTTTGAGAACATATGCTAATCCAAGCAGGCATCTGTTAATTAAAACAGGCATCGAACCCAAATGCCACAAAGTTGAAAACATCTGCTAACCAAGGCAGGCATCCGTTAATTAAAACAGGCATCGAACCCGAAGGCCGACTTAACACGATGTTGAGAACATCTGCTAATCCAAGCAGGCGTCCGTTAATTAAAATAGGCATCGAACACGAAGGCCGGCTCAACACGAAGTTGAGAACATCTGCTAATCCAAGCAGGCATCCGTTAATTAAACAGACATCGAACCCGAAGGCCGGATAAACACGAAGTTGAGAACATCTGCTAATCAGAGAAGGCATATGTTAATTAAAACCGGCAACAAAGCCAGAGGTCGGTTCAACAAGAAGTTGAGAACATCTGCTTATCCAAGCAGGCATCCATTAATTAAAACATGAATTGAACCTGAAGGCCGGATAAACACTAAGTTGAGAACATCTGCTAACCCAAGCAAGCATCCGTTAATTAAAACAGGCATCGAACCCGAAGGCCAACTCAACACGAAGTTGAGAACATCTGCTAATCCAAGGAGGCATCCGTTTATTAAAACAGGCATCGAACCTAAAGGCCAGCTCAACACGAAGTTGAGAACATCTTTTAATTGAAGCAGGGAACTCTTAATTAAAACAGGCATCGAACTCGATAGCCGGCTCAACACGACGTTGAGAACATCTGCTAATCAAAGAAGGCATCTATTAATTAAAACAGGCACCGAAACCGGAGGCCGGCTCATCGCGAAGTTGAGAACATCTGCTAATCCAAGAAGGCATTAGTTACTTAAAACAGGAATTGAACCCAAAGGCCGGATCAACACGAAGTTGAGAACATCTGCTAATCCAAGAAGGCATCCATTAATTAAAACAGGCATCAAACTCGAAGGCCGGGTCAACACGAAGTTAAGAAGATCTTCTAATCCAAGAAGGCATCCGCTAATTAAAACAGGCATCGAACCGGAAGGCCGCTCAACACAAAGTTGAGAACATCTGCTAATCCAAGCAGGCATCCGTTAATTAAAACAGGCATCGAACCCGAAGGTCGGATCAACACGAAGTTGAGAACATCTACCAATGAAAGAAGGCACTTGTTAATTAAAACAGGCATCGAACCAGATGGCCGGCTCAACACGAAGTTGAGAACATCCGCTAATCCAAGGAGGCATCCATTAATTAAAACAGGCATCGAAACCGAAGGCCGGTTCAAGACGAAGATGAAAACATCTACTAATTAAAACAGGCATCAAAGCTGAAGTCCAGCTAAACACGAATTTGAGAACATCTGTTAATCCAAGCAGGTATCCGTTAATTAAAACAGGAATTGAACCTAAAGGCCGGATCAACACGATGTTGAGAACATCTGCTAACCTAAGCAGGCATCCGTTAATTAAAACAAGCATCGAACCCGAAGGCCGGCTAAACACGATGTTGAGAACATCTGTTAATCCAAGCAGGCATCCGTTTATTAAAACAGGCATCAAACCCGAAGGCCGGCTCAACACGAAGTTGAGAACATCTGCTAATCCAAGCAGGCATCCGTTAATTAAAACAGACATCGAACCCGAAGGCCGGTTTAACACGAAGTTGAGAACATCTGCTAATCAAAGAAGGCATCTGTTAATTAAAACCGGCAACAAAGCCAGAGGTCGGCTCAACAAGAAGTTGAGAACATTTGCTTATCCAAGCATGCATTCGTTAATTAAAACATGAATTGAACCTGAAGGCCGGATCAACACGAAGTTGAGAACAACTGCTAACCCAGGCAGGCATCCGTTAATTAAAACATGCATCGAACCCGAAGGCCAACTCAACACAAAGTTGAGAACATCTGCTAATCCAAGGAGGCATCCATTAATTAAAACAGGCATCGAACTCGAAGGCCGGGTCAACACGAAGTTAAGAACATCTGCTAATCCAAGAAGGTGTCCTTTAATTAAAACAGGCATCGAACCCGAAGGCCGCTCAACACAAAGTTGAGAACATCTGCTAATCCAAGCAGGCATCCGTTAATTAAAACAGGCATCGAACCCGAAGGTCGGATCAACACGAAGTTGAGAACATCTACTAATGAAAGAAGGCATTTGTTAATTAAAACAGGCAACGAAACAGAAGGCCGACACAACACGAAGTTGAGAACATCTGTTAATCCAAGCAGGCAACCATTAATTAAAACAAGCATCGAACCCTAAGGCCGTTTCAAGACGAAGATGAAAACATCTATTAATCAAAGAAGGCATTTGTTAATTAAAACAGGCATCAAACTCGGAGGCCAGCTCAACACGAATTTGAGAACATCTGTTAATCCAAGCAGGTATCCGTTAATTAAGACATGAATTGAACCTGAAGGCCGGATCAACACGAAGTTGAGAACATCTGCTAACCCAAGCAGGAATCCGTTAATTAAAACAGGCATCGAACCCGAAGGCCGGCTAAACACGATGTTGAGAACATCTGCTAATCCAAGCAGGCATCCTTTCATTAAAACAGGCATCAAACCCGAATGCCGGCGCAACACGATGTTGAGAACATCTGCTAATCCAAGCAGGCATCTGTTAATTAAAACAGACATCGAACCCGAAGGACGGCTCAACACGAAGTTGAGAACATCTGCTAATCAAAGAAGGCATCTGTTAATTAAAACAGGCATCGAACCTGAAGGCCGGGTCAACACGAAGTTGAGAACATCTTCTAATCCAAGAAGGCATCCTTTAATTAAAACATGCATCGAACCCGAAGGCCGGCTCAACACGAACTTGAGAACATTTGCTAATCCAACCAGGCATCCGTTAATTAAAACAGGCATCGAACCCAAAGGCCGGCTCAACACGAGTTTGAGAACATCTGCTAATCCAAGCAGGCATCTGTTAATTAAATAAGGCATCGAACCCAAATGCCACAAAGTTAACAACATCTGCTAACCAAGGCAGGCATCCGTTAATTAAAACAGGAAAGGCATCTGTTAATTAAAACAAGCATCGAACCCAAAGGCCGGCTCAACACGAGTTTGAGAACATCTGCTAATCCAAGCAGGCATCTGTTAATTAAAACATGCATCGAACCCAAATGCCACAAAGTTGAGAACATCTGCTAACCAAGGCAGGCATCCGTTAATTAAAACAGGCATCGAACCCAAATGCCACAAAGTTAAGAACATCTGCTAACCAAGGCAGGCATCCGTTAATTAAAACAGGCAAGGCATCTGTTAATTAAAACAAGCATCGAACCCAAAGGCCGGCTCAACACGAGTTTGAGAACATATGCTAATCCAAGCAGGCATCTGTTAATTAAAACAGGCATCGAACCCAAATGCCACAAAGTTGAAAACATCTGCTAACCAAGGCAGGCATCCGTTAATTAAAACAGGCATCGAACCCGAAGGCCGACTTAACACGATGTTGAGAACATCTGCTAATCCAAGCAGGCGTCCGTTAATTAAAATAGGCATCGAACACGAAGGCCGGCTCAACACGAAGTTGAGAACATCTGCTAATCCAAGCAGGCATCCGTTAATTAAAACAGACATCGAACCCGAAGGCCGGCTTCACACGAAGTTGAGAACATCTGCTAATCAAAGAAGGCATCTATTAATTAAAACAGGCATCGAAGCCAGAGGTCAGCTCAACACGAAGTTGAGAACATCTGCTAATCCAAGCAGGCAACCGTTAATTAAAATAGGCATCGAACCTGAAGG
>CAWUDS030000839.1:0-300699 GCA_963859935.3 Lathyrus sativus | reverse complement strand
TAGTGTCTATGAGATAGAACTCTTGAGAGAAAATGTCTCTTGTGTTAGAAGCAGTTTGTTCACCACCCTTGGTAGTCAACTGATTGCTTAACACCCAATTCACTCTTGTGTCTAATCCCTCATCCTGGAGGTTTGAGCTTGAAGAAAAGCCATTGCAGATAGAAGACTGATGATCAAAGCCCTTGCCTGAAGGCCATGAAGATGGAGATTGATGCTTGTTGAAGCTTGTAGCTGATTGGAGATTACTTGAAGCCAGATGTTGATTCAGAGCTGCTGATGTTGTTTCTTTTGCTGTTGTATTTCATTGCTGATGTATTGATTGGTTTTCCGGACTGTATTGTTTGCTGGTTACCCTGTTGGGTTGAAGGTGAAGTCTGTTCACTTTTGCCTATTGTTTTCTAGGTTCGAGGTTGAGTGGGACTCCCTTGCCTCGCTTGTATTGCTGCATCCATGCATTTTACTGTTTTACTGTATATATCTGATATTGTTTCTGTTTCTGCCTATCCCTTAGGATCTCTGTTTCTCTCTGTGCAAGAGAGGAGCATGATAGACACTAGGTCTTAACCCATGCATGATAACGTTAGGTTAGTTGTTTCCCTTCGCAACCGTAGGTTAGAATTCTGTCTCTTCTTTCTCAAAACAAACAGAAAAACACATAAAGATTTCAAACACAATAAAAGACACTTCTTCCGTAAAAGAATGTGAACTCATCAAGACGTCATTTTTGTCCGCCGGGACTGTTAATCAAGAAAACCCTTTTCAGAAGGAATAAAATCAACCAAGACAAACTTGTGTCGTACGTGGCCCGAACTACGTTTGCTCTGATCTTTCATGCTGTATGAAAGTACGTAGGCATAGGATGCGATATCCTAGCGAGCAACCCTCCCCTCCTTTCCCGTAGGTAGGCGAACTACGTTGACTCTGATTTCTCGTTCCAGACGGGAATACGTAGGCATAAAGTGCGATACTTTGCCGAGTCATTTTTTTTATTATTTTCATTTTCTTTTCTTTTAACCCCAGACCTTTAGCGTAGATAGAATAACAATCCATACCCGAAAACAAGCGTGGATCCCGTCGAGTACGACGGACGTGAGGGGTGCTAATACCTTCCCCTTGCGTAACCGACTCCCGAACCCAGGTTTTGGTTGCGATGACCATACTTTTCCCGTGTTGTGCGAGGTTTACTCTGAGCGTTTCCTTTCCCTCCCGTGGGATAAATAACGCACGGTGGCGACTCTTCTGTTCAGCCGGCGCCGATTTTCGCAGTAGCGACAGCTGGCGACTCTGCTGGGGATCCAACGTCCCCTGGCTGCTAAGGACTGCGATGGTTCTTATGCATTTGGGATCCAACGTCCCTTAAGAGAGTCAATCCTAGCGCTTGTTTTCCCGTCGAGGATTTTGTATGGAGTTATTTTATATTTCTAACCCTGTATTTTTCAGCTTTGTATATTGATTATTATTGTTGTATCTGGGGTGTGACGGGTGTTCTGATATTGAGAGATAAGCCGGACCTGGGCTTGAGTGCACCTAGAATTAGAGTAGAAATTAGTGGGCGCCCGCTTGCTTTGCTTGCTTCGGTGTCCCATGAAATCTACACTCAGACGAGGTTCCTCTGGTTGGCCTCCTGCCCCTTCCTTTGGTTGGCGTGGGTTGCTGGTTAGTTGGATTGTCGACTCTGGGGACCGATCATTTGGAAGTTGGCTGAGTGAGGCCTCTTCAGGATTTGATGATGCCACTCCTTCTGGGAATCGTATCATCAACCCTGAAAGTCTGTGACGCCGACGACCGCATAGGATGCCGTACCTTGTGCCAGTTATAGGGCCACCCACCTGTGAGGGGAACCAGGGCTATGCAGGTAACTAGACCTCCAGACTACCGGTTATTTCCTGATCAGAGATCCGGGTTATTTATGGAGAGTTATGAGGTCTGCCAGAGACCATTTGGAGATTTATTCTGAGGTCTGTCAGAGACCATTGGGAGAGTTATGAGGTCTGCCAGAGACCATTTGGAGATTTATTCTGAGGTCTGTCAGAGACCATTGGGAGAGCTATGAGGTCTGTCAGAGACCAGTTGGAGATGTGTTATGAGGTCTGTCAGAGACCAGTTATAGATGGGATTTGAGGTCTATCAGAGACCAGTGAGTTATGGTTTGAGGTCTGTCAGAGACCAGTGTTGGAGTTCTATTTTAGGTCTATCTGAGACCGGGGTTTGATGACTTCTGGACGGTCTATCTGAGACCTTTCTTGATTGGGTTTAGGCTATTCAGCTGCAGCTTTGGTCCCTGTTGAATGTTACTTGCATTGCATCCCTGCATATACATTATCATTTGCATTTCACTAACGTGTGTCTGTGCTGCAGGTGCATTTGCATTTCCCTAGTTCTAGTGCCCAGACTTCTGAGTGTTTGATCATGACTAGCCTACGGAGAACAGTTGCCTACAAATTGCCTACGCCTGATATTGTTCCTTTACTGGGGTTGATCTCTCTTGCTGATGAGGGTGTTCGTAGGAGTTTCCGGATGAGTTATGGTAGATTATTGAGATTGGTGTGCAAACCTACAGAGGTAGAGTTAGATGGGCTGTATGCTTTGATGCAATTCTACGACCCTGCTTTGAGGTGTTTTACGTTCTCTGACTTTATTATGGGACCAACGCTGGAGGAATACGCTGAGTATGTTGAGCTGCCTGTGCAGAACCAGGTTCCATTCATTCATTATGATACCAAACCTAAGCCGGAGGAATTGGCAAAAGCCTTGCATGTTGATGCTTCTGAACTTGTGACTACTGTTTCCCGTGGAGTTCCAGGCTTCTCATTTCAGTTCTTAGTTGGTAAAGCCCAAGAGTATGCCAAGAGTGGGTGCTGGGTTGCTTTCAACGCTGTGTTGGCCTTGTGCATTTATGGCATAGTACTGTTCCCCAATATACCGGATTTTGTGGACTTCGATGCTTTCTACTTGTTCGCCGCTGGTAATCCTGTACCTACTTTACTCGGAGATCTCTACCATTCACTGCATTACAAGAATGAGAAGGGAAGAGGGAAGAATGTTCATCTGTGTGTACCCTTATTGAGTATGTGGTTTGAGAGTCATCTTCCTAAGAGAGGATCTGCTGCAGAGACTACAATTCCAGTTGGTTGGCCAGAACGCTTGATGAGGCTATCGTCGGAAGATATGGAGTGGTTTGATAGAGACCTGTTGGGATCGGAGCTCATCTTCAGTTGTTCCGGTTACCCTAATGTCCCATTGATTGGAAGAAAAGGGTGTATCAACTACAACCCTTCTCTATTCATTCGCCAGTTTGGATATGCGCTGAAGAATCCACCTCAGGAGGAGGAAGTACAGGAATCTCTGTACTTCACTGGAGATTTGAAGGGGGAGTTATTAGCCAAGTTGCGACATGCCTGGACGCGTATTAACCGCAAAGGGAAGCCGTTGTTAGGAAAGAATGACTGTCAGGCCTATGCACCTTATAGAGTTTGGATTCAGGAGAGGGCTAGTCAGTTGAGGATGCCGTTTCCAGATGCACCAATTCTTGTTCCTATTCCGGTAGAAGAACCGACTACTGTTTCTAGAGAAGCATATGAACAGGTTGTGAAGGAGAAAGGAGTCTTGATGAAGATTAATGAAGGGTTAGAGCAAGAGTTAGCCCAGGCGCGCAGCGAGAAAAACAAGGCTGTATATGCTTTCCAACAACAGATTGAGCTAGTAAACAGGTTAGGATCTGAGTTGACTGAGGAAAAGAAAAAGCGCGAACGTCTGGGGCAAGAGTTCAGAAGTTCCCATGACATGCTGGAAGCCAAAAAGAAGGCGCTCGACGCAGCACACCGAGAGATATCTTCTTGCAATAAGACTTGGAATGCCACACTCACCAATAACAAGAAGAGGGAAGATAAGCTGAAGCAGCAAATTTCCGACCTCGAAGAGAAGTTGAAGTCTAGCATCAAGAAGTGTGAGGAAGAAGTGATGAACCGGTATAGTGTCCAGCATGCACTGAACAAGGCAATCAAATCTAGAGATGAAGCAGTGTCCCAGAAGCGAAAGTTAGAAGATTGCTTCGGAGAAGCAACATGGGAAGAAACTGCTGAAGATGTACGCCGTGTCCTTAAGAAGAGAAACCAGCTTGTTGAAGGACTGCTTGATCGACCAAGCCATCCGGAAACCAAGAAGTTGATAGAGGAGTACCAGACTTTTGGGAGGATCTGATCATTCCATTATTTGTATGCTTTATTTGCATAGTACTGACCATCACCAGGATTGTTGGTTGAGGTCATGCCATCTTTGTACTCTCTGTGATATTGTACCCTGGGCTTATTGATTCTCTCTGCTATATATGAGGCTTTCTGTGATTCAGTTCCGATGTTCCTATTGTCAGCACTGTCACTGCACCGGCACCTTCGCACTAGAACTGGGGGAATGAACTTCCCTAATGCACAGACACATTGCATTGCATTCATATACATATTGCATTACAGGTAATCTTTGAATGGTGTCTTATTCCCTGCTTTGTATCAGGTACTTAACAGGATTCCAGATCAACATCTGCACCGCTATTCTACACGATCCAACTGTCGGAAAGTCATGGACCAAATTCAGAACGAGATGCAGGATGTACGCGAGAAGCTCGCCCTCTTCATGCAGACCATGGAGGCTATAGCAAAAGGGCAAGAGAATTTGCAGGCCATGGTCCAGCCCCTGTTGGCTCGCAACGCTGGTCATGGTAACGAAGATCATCAGTCTGTCCGGGTTGATACTGCTCATGGAGACGGCACTCCCACGCCAGTGGCTCCGCCCGTGGTCAATATACCTGCCGCTAATGTCACCAACGCTACCGCTGCTGTGAATGGTAACGTCGGAGTGGGGAATGAGACTGCTGTCCATAATGCTGGGCTGGGTGATGTCAATTTGGGAGATAATCTCGGAGGCAATGGCTTTGTCAATACTGGGTTCGGATTTAACGATCAGGGATTCGACAACACTGGCAAGTATGGCTTTAATGCTCAAGGCTTTGGGCAAGATGGTTATGGCATGGTCAATCAGGGTTACGGAGGCTTTGGAAACGGAAACGGTGCTGGATTTATGGCTGGTGGTCCTGCTGGAGGTGTTCAAGGGTACGGCAACAGAGGTCGAGTTCCGGGGATGAATCAGATCAGAGCTGGACGTAATAATGCGTACGAGGGGTACGGGGCTGGAAACGGTATGTGGCAAGAGGATCAACAGGAGGACGCCTTCTCTGGAGGAGGTTTTGAAGGGCCGATGGATGATTCTCAAAAGATTAGAATGCTGGAAGAGCAAATGAAGGGAGTCCTAAACCAGAGTGCTGTGGGTCTGGACATGGCAACAATGGGCTTGGTACCTGGGCTGAGGGTGCCAATCAAGTTCAAAGCGCCTGCGTTCGATAAGTACAAAGGAGATACATGTCCGAAGGTGCATGTCCGAGCTTATTACAGAAAGATGTCTGCATACTCCACTGACGAAAGAATGCTCATGCATTTCTTTCAGGATAGTCTATCGGGTCCTTCCTTAGAGTGGTACATGGGGTTGGAGCCCACTGACATCAAGACTTGGAAGCAATTAGCAGAGGCGTTCGTAGCCCATTACAAGTATAACAGCGATCTGGCACCCAATCGGGTCCAGTTGGCCGGGCTTTCGCAGAAGAAGGGGGAGAGTTTTAAGGAGTACGCGCAAAGGTGGCGCGATATGGCTGCCAGGGTCCGTCCTCCTGTGGAAGATAAAGAAATGAACGATATGTTTGTTGGTACATTCACCGGGCTGTTTCATGATATGTTGTTTCATACGTCTCTGGCTAGTTTCTCAGACCTGATTCTGATGGGTGAAAAGATTGAGCGGAACATTAAGCAAGGAAAGTTCCAAGTTGACGAGTCAGCTGCATCTGGCAGTAATAGGAAAGCTTATGGTGGGCGCCGTCAGGGCGAAGCTAGCGCGGTATTTGGAGGCCGAGGCCGAGGCCGAGGCAGGGGAAGAAATCAATATCGTCAGTCGCAGCAAGTGTCGAGTGTTACTATCCCTTATCAACAGCAACCAATCCAGCAACAACAACAGGTTCAGCAGCAACCAATGCCACAGCAGCAGCAGCCTCAGCAGGGGGCACAGCAAGCTCAGCGAAAATTCCAGGGTGGTAAGCCGAGAAGGGTGTTCGAGAAGCCTCCCTCTAACTATGCTGATTTATTGCAGACATTGTTGGGATTGAATCTAGTGGAGAAAAGAACCTTGGCACCAATAACGGGAACTCCCCCGTTCGGCTATGATGCAAATAGGCGCTGCGAGTTTCATTCTGGGGCCCCGGGCCATGATATAGAAGGTTGTCACGCTTTTAAGCACGTTGTGCAGGATCTCTTGGACAACAAGTCTATCAACTTCGGAACGACCGGTGCGAATATAGTCCAGAAACCCATGCCTAATCATGGGGTGAACGCCGTGCTGACTGAGGAAGGTCTGAATCTGATTATGAATGTTGAGGATTTAAAGACGCCGCTGAGCGAAATAAAAAGCCGACTGTTGCAAGGAGGTGTTTACCCGGGTTGTAATGAGTACTGCTTAGATTGTTGGGCCCTGTCTGGGGGGTGTGAGGATTTGAAGAAAGGCATTCAGGCCTTGATTGATGAAGGTGTATTGCAGTTTGATAGAACAGCAACTGATGAGCCGGCAGGGGCAGTAATGGATAATCAGAGTGATGTTGCCACAGTGACAATTCCTAGGAAGACGATCACTATTTCAGCACCAGCTCAGCGACCACCGATTACTATAACTAAAGCCGGGCCAATCCCGTATGAGAGCACGAAAGCGGTCCCATGGTCATATGGGCTAGAGGTGTATTGTGACGGGATTAAAATCGATGTTAACAAGCAGTCAGTGGAGGTTGTGGATAATGTTGTGGGCTCAGGAGGCATGACAAGAAGCGGCAGGATCTTTACATCTCCTGAAGTAGAGGCTGAAAGGATAGCGAAAGGAAAAGGGAAAGCGGTTGAAAATGTTCCGATACAAGCAAATGAAAAAGAAGCAGCGTCGAAGGACGTAGAGGAATTCATGCGCTTAATTCGGAAAAGCGATTATAAAATCGTGGAGCATCTGCAGCAAACGCCATCCAAAATATCTATATTGTCATTGCTGTTGTGTTCGGAAGCTCACCGAAATGCTTTGCTGAAAGTCCTGGACACTTCTTTTGTACCACAGGATGTCTCCGTAAACCAGCTAGAAGGAGTATTGGCACATGTAAATGCAGGCCACAGTCTGGGCTTTACTGATTTCGACTTGACTCCGAAAGGAAGGGATCATAATATGGCATTACATGTATCCGTTGAGTGCAGAGGGTCGACAATGTCGCACGTATTGGTTGACACCGGGTCGTCTTTGAATGTGCTGCCTAAGAAGGCTATGATGAAGCTGGATGTTCGAGGGATTTTGTGTACACCAAGTGATTTGGTAGTCAGAGCGTTTGACGGCACGCGGAGAACAGTCTTCGGATCGATTACCTTGCCTCTACAAGTGGGGCCGGAAGTGTTTGCAACGGAGTTTTATATCATGGATATACAGCCTGCGTACAGCTGCTTGCTGGGAAGACCTTGGATTCACGGGGCAGGGGCAGTCACGTCAACCCTGCATCAGAAGTTAAAGTATATGGTCGGAGACAGTGTAGTCACCGTGTGCGGAGAAGAAGACATCCTGGTCAGCCATCTATCTTCGTTTAAATATGTGGAAGTCGACGGGGAGATCCACGAGACGCCATGCCAGGCATTCGAAGGTTTGCGCATTAAGGACAAGAGTCCCGGGCCAAGCAAAGTGCCAGAGATAGCTGTTTCTTCGTATAAAGAAGCCCAAGCGCTAGTGGAAGCAGGAGGAGCCAAGGGCTGGGGCAAAGTATTGGACATTCCGGTGAAAATGGACCGGTTCGGACTGGGGTACCGACCGTCGTCATCAACTCCTTCCGTGGGGGCCCCTCATTTCAGAAAGTCAATCACCATCTCTGCCAGTGGAGTATGCCATGAATTTGTCAATGCTGCTTCGGAGTCTGATGAAGGGGACAGCGACTGTGATATGGATGCCTGGATTCAGCCAAGCACGCCAGGACAAGGACTGTGCAACTGGTCTATTCAGGAGCTTGTTCCTGTGACTTTTAAACAGTAATGCTTTGCTTTATTAATTGTTGAATAATCTGATGTCTTGCCCAGGGCATCGGGACTTGCTTAGGGCTGTGTTGTTATAAACATTGCTTCGTTAATCATTAAATAAATGGCGTTTTTTTCATGTGTAAATACTGTAATCCCTGTCTTTCTGGTTTTGTATTTTTCAATAAAATGGCAACGTGGTTATCCGCTTTATACGCATTTTGAAGCACTTAACCCTTTCTTTTGCAGGATAACATTTTCAGATGACATCCTTGAACCACCTATGACTCGTCCCGACTTCGAGCACCCGGTATTCCAGACCGAAGAAGAGGTTGTCGAAGATAGCGACGTTCCTGAAGAACTGTCTTGGTTGGTGAAGCAAGAGGAAAGAGCCATTCTGCCTCACGACGAGGTTATCGAAATTATCAATTTGGGGACGGAAGGGGTTGAGAAGAATATTCGTATCGGAGCCGCACTGCAGAGTGATATCAAGCGAAAACTGGTTGAAATGCTCCGAGAGTATAATGATGTATTCGCTTGGTCGTATCAAGATATGCCAGGGCTCGATACAGATATGGTTGTGCATCGTCTGCCACTGAAAGAAGATTGCCCGCCAGTCAAACAAAAACTTCGCAGAACACGACCAGATATGGCAATGAAGATCAAAGAGGAGGTTCAGAAACAGTGGGACGCTGGGTTCCTGGCTGTGACGAAGTATCCCTCATGGGTTGCCAACATCGTACCAGTGCCAAAGAAAGATGGCAAGGTTCGAATGTGCGTGGATTATAGAGATTTGAATAAAGCAAGCCCAAAAGACGATTTTCCACTTCCTCATATTGATGTATTAGTTGATAATACCGCTCAATACTCTGTATTCTCCTTCATGGATGGCTTTTCAGGCTATAATCAAATTAAAATGGCGCCAGAGGATATGGAGAAGACTACTTTCATAACGCCTTGGGGAACATTTTGCTATAGAGTGATGCCCTTTGGTTTGAAAAATGCTGGGGCAACATATCAGCGTGCGATGACGACTCTTTTTCATGATATGATGCATAAAGAGATCGAAGTTTATGTTGACGATATGATTGCCAAATCCCAGACAGAGGAAGAGCATCTGGTGAATCTGTTGAAGTTGTTTAAAAGGCTTAGGAAGTTCAGGCTGAGGCTGAACCCTAACAAATGCACCTTCGGGGTGAGATCGGGTAAACTGCTGGGGTTTATCGTAAGCGAAAGAGGAATAGAGGTCGATCCTGCTAAAATAAAAGCGATTCAAGAAATGCCGACGCCTAAAACAGAGAAAGAGGTGCGCGGGTTTTTAGGGAGATTGAACTACATTGCCCGGTTCATATCTCACCTAACGGCCACGTGTGAACCGTTATTCAAGTTGCTAAAGAAAGATCAAGCTGTAACGTGGAACGATAATTGTCAAAAGGCGTTCGACAAAATAAAGAAGTATCTGCAGGAGCCTCCTATTTTGATACCCCCAGTGGCAGGGAGACCCTTGATAATGTATTTGACGGTTCTTGAGGGAAGCATGGGTTGTGTTCTCGGTCAACACGACGAGACGGGGAGAAAAGAGCATGCAATTTACTATTTGAGTAAGAAATTTACAGACTGTGAATCTCGATATTCAATGCTGGAGAAAACTTGTTGCGCGCTAGCCTGGGCCGCCAAGCGTCTGAGGCAGTACATGCTGAATCATACAACCATGCTCATCTCGAAGATGGATCCAATCAAATATATATTCGAAAAGCAGGCGTTGTCAGGTAGAATTGCCCGGTGGCAGATGATCTTGACTGAATACGATATTCAATACGTCTCGCAAAAGGCGATCAAGGGGAGTGTGCTGTCTGAGTATCTGGCTGAGCAGCCTATTGAAGAATACCAATCAATGAGATTTGATTTTCCTGACGAGGATATCATGTATCTCAAAATGAAAGATTGCGAAGAGCCGTTACCAGACGAAGGACCAGAGCCGGGGTCCAAATGGCAGATGATATTTGATGGAGCTGTGAATGCTTACGGTAGCGGAATAGGGGCAATTATCACTACGCCGCACGGGTCGCACATCCCGTTTACTGCCCGATTGACCTTCGCCGTTACCAATAATGAGGCCGAATACGAAGCTTGTATAATGGGGCTTGAAGAAGCCATTGATTTGCGAATCAAACATTTAGACGTATACGGAGACTCAGCTCTGGTAGTGAATCAGATCAAAGGGGAATGGGAGACACGGCAGCCCAATTTGATACATTATATGAATTATGCAAGGAGATTGTTGCCTTTCTTCGACAAAGTGGAATTGCATCATGTGCCGCGGGCAGAAAATCAAATGGCTGACGCCCTTGCCACCTTGTCTTCCATGTACAAGGTCAATTTCTGGAACGAAGCTCCCCAAATCACTATCTCTCGGTTGGACAGGCCAGCTTATGTATTTGCTATTGATGAAGCATCTGATGGCAAACCGTGGTATTTTGATATCCTTAATTTCCTGAAGAATAAAGAGTATCCGGCTGGGGCATCCAGTCAAGATCAGAAAACTCTCAGGAGATTAGCGGGTAATTTCTACTTGAACCCGGATGGCGTCTTGTACAGAAGAAACCACGACTTGGTGTTGTTGCGTTGTGTAGACGAGAAAGAGGCAAAGCTTCTCATGGAGGAAATTCACGAAGGTGCATTTGGCACGCATGCTGGTGGACATGCTATGACGAGAAAACTGCTGCGGGCAGGTTACTTTTGGCTGACGATGGAAACTGATTGTTTCAAGTTCGCAAGAAAGTGCCACAAGTGCCAAATATACGCTGACAAGATACATGTGCCTCCGAGTCCTCTGAATGTGATGTCATCTCCATGGCCATTCTCGATGTGGGGAATCGATATGATTGGAAAGATCGAGCCGACGGCTTCTAACGGGCATCGGTTCATCCTCGTAGCAATCGATTATTTCACCAAGTGGGTGGAAGCAGCGTCTTACGCAAATGTAACGAAGCAAGTGGTGGCTAGATTCATCAAGAGAGATATCATTTGCCGATATGGGATTCCCGAGCGGATAATCACGGATAATGGTTCTAATCTGAACAACAAAATGATGAAGGAGCTCTGTCAGAATTTCAAGATCGAACATCACAACTCCTCCCCTTACCGACCCAAGATGAATGGCGCTGTCGAAGCGGCCAATAAGAATATCAAGAAGATCGTCCAGAAAATGGTGGTGACTTATAAAGATTGGCATGAAATGCTACCTTTCGCTTTGCACGGTTATCGTACGACGGTACGCACATCAACCGGGGCAACTCCGTTCTCGTTGGTATACGGAATGGAGGCGGTATTACCATTGGAAGTTGAGATCCCTTCTCTGAGGGTATTGCGAGACGTTCAGCTGGACGAGGCAGAATGGGTAACGAACAGATTGAACCAACTGAGTTTGATGGATGAGAAGAGGCTAGCTTCTCTGGCATACGGTCGTTTGTATCAAAGACGAATGAAGAAAGCGTACGACAAGAAGATACTTCCGCGAAGCTTTCAGACGGGCGACCTTGTGCTGAAAAGGATTCTCCCGCCGCAAGCAGATCACAGGGGCAAGTGGACCCCCAACTACGAAGGGCCATACGTTGTCAGTAAGGTCTTTTCGGGAGGAGCGTTATTGTTGTCCACCATGGACGGGGAAGACTTTGCATCACCTGTGAATTCGGACGCGGTTAAAAAATACTTTGCTTAAAATAGACCCGCTGGACAGAAAAAAGAGAGTCCAGGCAAAAATGGGGCATCCTGGCGAACCAAAAACAGAATGAAAGGTTCGGGCAAAAGTTAGGGATAAAATTGAAAAAATGTACACCCGCGAAGTTGAAAACCTACACTGGGCGGCTTCGGCAAAAAGGGGTATCCCGGTGAACTGAAAACCCGTAAAGGGCGGTTCACGCAAAAGTTAGGGATTTGAAAAGCAAATGACTGCGGTCCGAATTCGAATTCAATGAGTATCAATGCGGGAGAATATATTTGAGGAGTCAGTTATCGGACACAATCTCTTCAGAAGTAGGGATACCGGGAAAGTATAAGAGTCGGACGAGTCATGGGAGGATCAGTTCGTGGTGTTCATCTGCACCCAGTTGCCGACATGTGTACAAAATTTAATTTGTCAATATTTACGCTTCTTGTGAATACTTGCATACTTGTATATTTGCTTTGCGTAGCTTCCTCATTTCAGGAGTTACATCCCGTGTACAAAAACTCCGCCCATTCAGGGGCCCAATCAATGAAAATGTGTTATTCAGTACTTGATGCCTGTTCTTTACTGTTTTGCGCATGATAAAACGCCTAAGTTTATTGAAGCTAGCATGAGTATAACATTACTGGCCCTTGCCAACAATTGTTAAAGCTTTGAATTAACTGAGTGTAACGTCACTAACCTGAATCGATTTGGATTGCATAGGCTTGTCGTGCTTTGTTTGTGTTGTTGCAGGTTTCATAACTGTACGAGGAAAATGATCAAAAGATTGCAATAGTGAAAGGCTTGATCCCCACGCAGGTCATGCATGTTCTTCCTGAAGAAGGATAGAATTCTCCAGCTAGCCGTAGCTTATCCAAAGGACGTGCTCCAGAGAAGTTACTCGTCTTCAGCAGAGTTTAGTGATTCCGAGATCGTAGGGTTGTATTCAGACAGGTTCATCTCCCCCCGCAGGGTCATGCATTCTCCCCCAGCAGGGTCAGTTAATTTTCCCCAAGAGAATCCAGCCATCCCCAGCGGAGTTCTCTTTTCAGTAAATGTTCTTTCCTTCCAGTGGAATTCCAAGGTCAAGACTCTCCAAAGCAGAGTTGATGGCGGTTCCTGTCATTTATTTTGTCAGAGATACTGGTGATATCGGTTCACGTTCCAGTAGAAAGTCCGATCGTGCTGTGCGCATCTGTTATTCCTCAGCAGAGTTATATTCCCCAGCAGGGGGTTACCTCAGCAAGGTGTTTGGTTTGAGTTATATTCCCCAGCATGGGGTTACTTCAACAAGACGTGTGGTTTGAGTTCCCAACTTCCCCAGCAGAGTCGCCAGCTGTCGCTACTGCGAAAATCGGCGCCGGCTGAACAGAAGAGTCGCCACCGTGCGTTATTTATCCCACGGGAGGGAAAGGAAACGCTCAGAGTAAACCTCGCACAACACGGGAAAAGTATGGTCATCGCAACCAAAACCTGGGTTCGGGAGTCGGTTACGCAAGGGGAAGGTATTAGCACCCCTCACGTCCGTCGTACTCGACGGGATCCACGCTTGTTTTCGGGTATGGATTGTTATTCTATCTACGCTAAAGGTCTGGGGTTAAAAGAAAAGAAAATGAAAATAATAAAAAAAATGACTCGGCAAAGTATCGCACTTTATGCCTACGTATTCCCGTCTGGAACGAGAAATCAGAGTCAACGTAGTTCGCCTACCTACGGGAAAGGAGGGGAAGGTTGCTCGCTAGGATATCGCATCCTATGCCTACGTACTTTCATACAGCATGAAAGATCAGAGCAAACGTAGTTCGGGCCACGTACGACACAAGTTTGTCTTGGTTGATTTTATTCCTTCTGAAAAGGGTTTTCTTGATTAACAGTCCCGGCGGACAAAAATGACGTCTTGATGAGTTCACATTCTTTTACGGAAGAAGTGTCTTTTATTGTGTTTGAAATCTTTATGTGTTTTTCTGTTTGTTTTGAGAAAGAAGAGACAGAATTCTAACCTACGGTTGCGAAGGGAAACAACTAACCTAACGTTATCATGCATGGGTTAAGACCTAGTGTCTATCATGCTCCTCTCTTGCACAGAGAGAAACAGAGATCCTAAGGGATAGGCAGAAACAGAAACAATATCAGATATATACAGTAAAACAGTAAAATGCATGGATGCAGCAATACAAGCGAGGCAAGGGAGTCCCACTCAACCTCGAACCTAGAAAACAATAGGCAAAAGTGAACAGACTTCACCTTCAACCCAACAGGGTAACCAGCAAACAATACAGTCCGGAAAACCAATCAATACATCAGCAATGAAATACAACAGCAAAAGAAACAACATCAGCAGCTCTGAATCAACATCTGGCTTCAAGTAATCTCCAATCAGCTACAAGCTTCAACAAGCATCAATCTCCATCTTCATGGCCTTCAGGCAAGGGCTTTGATCATCAGTCTTCTATCTGCAATGGCTTTTCTTCAAGCTCAAACCTCCAGGATGAGGGATTAGACACAAGAGTGAATTGGGTGTTAAGCAATCAGTTGACTACCAAGGGTGGTGAACAAACTGCTTCTAACACAAGAGACATTTTCTCTCAAGAGTTCTATCTCATAGACACTATCACCAAGCCTTCCAAAGGAAGGGGGTGAGTGTCTTAGAGAGACTCTGAATCACAGAGAAGAATGGATGCAGACAAGGCAATCCATGTTTGAGAAACAATCATTCTAATCTAGAGCTCTGCCTAGCTCCTAAACTCTAGCCTCCTCAGCAGCTGCTAGCAAAAACTCCTCCTCAACTCTGACAGTTGATCTTCAATCTCTGGATCTCCAATGGTCTTCATCTTCACAAATCTTCAGCTTCCCCAGGGCCCCAGACAAACCCAATACCCAAACAAACAAGCAACAATCCCCAGAGGGCACACCACACCAGACAAACAGATATACAGACAGTATTAATAGCAGTAGGGGAATCCTAACTTTTCTCTAAGGGATCTAATAACTACCCATAGCCCCTATAGTCCCATAACTAATCTAATTAAACCCTAAGTCCTGAGGGAAATGAAATCAAACTTCTTAAGTTGTCACCTAAAACCCTAGTTTTGTTCATGATGTTCAAACCTATTTTAATCACCTAAAATTAATTCCTAAAAATGGGAACCAAAATGTTTCTACAAGTTGAATATCTCATCTAAACAATCTAAAAAGAATGACCAAAAAATATTAAAGCATGTAAGAGAACAAAAATTATTAAAATGATGCATGAAATGAAACTATTTAATATGACATTTATTTAGAAAATATGGAAGAATATTATAGAAAAATAAAATTGCATTTTTATTTTTATTTCATATTTCTTCCATATTTTCTAAATAAATGTCATATTAAATAGTTTCATTTCATGCATCATTTTAATAATTTTTGTTCTCTTACATGCTTTAATATTTTTTGGTCATTCTTTTTAGATTGTTTAGATGAGATATTCAACTTGTAGAAACATTTTGGTTCCCATTTTTAGGAATTAATTTTAGGTGATTAAAATAGGTTTGAACATCATGAACAAAACTAGGGTTTTAGGTGACAACTTAAGAAGTTTGATTTCATTTCCCTCAGGACTTAGGGTTTAATTAGATTAGTTATGGGACTATAGGGGCTATGGGTAGTTATTAGATCCCTTAGAGAAAAGTTAGGATTCCCCTACTGCTATTAATACTGTCTGTATATCTGTTTGTCTGGTGTGGTGTGCCCTCTGGGGATTGTTGCTTGTTTGTTTGGGTATTGGGTTTGTCTGGGGCCCTGGGGAAGCTGAAGATTTGTGAAGATGAAGACCATTGGAGATCCAGAGATTGAAGATCAACTGTCAGAGTTGAGGAGGAGTTTTTGCTAGCAGCTGCTGAGGAGGCTAGAGTTTAGGAGCTAGGCAGAGCTCTAGATTAGAATGATTGTTTCTCAAACATGGATTGCCTTGTCTGCATCCATTCTTCTCTGTGATTCAGAGTCTCTCTAAGACACTCACCCCCTTCCTTTGGAAGGCTTGGTGATAGTGTCTATGAGATAGAACTCTTGAGAGAAAATGTCTCTTGTGTTAGAAGCAGTTTGTTCACCACCCTTGGTAGTCAACTGATTGCTTAACACCCAATTCACTCTTGTGTCTAATCCCTCATCCTGGAGGTTTGAGCTTGAAGAAAAGCCATTGCAGATAGAAGACTGATGATCAAAGCCCTTGCCTGAAGGCCATGAAGATGGAGATTGATGCTTGTTGAAGCTTGTAGCTGATTGGAGATTACTTGAAGCCAGATGTTGATTCAGAGCTGCTGATGTTGTTTCTTTTGCTGTTGTATTTCATTGCTGATGTATTGATTGGTTTTCCGGACTGTATTGTTTGCTGGTTACCCTGTTGGGTTGAAGGTGAAGTCTGTTCACTTTTGCCTATTGTTTTCTAGGTTCGAGGTTGAGTGGGACTCCCTTGCCTCGCTTGTATTGCTGCATCCATGCATTTTACTGTTTTACTGTATATATCTGATATTGTTTCTGTTTCTGCCTATCCCTTAGGATCTCTGTTTCTCTCTGTGCAAGAGAGGAGCATGATAGACACTAGGTCTTAACCCATGCATGATAACGTTAGGTTAGTTGTTTCCCTTCGCAACCGTAGGTTAGAATTCTGTCTCTTCTTTCTCAAAACAAACAGAAAAACACATAAAGATTTCAAACACAATAAAAGACACTTCTTCCGTAAAAGAATGTGAACTCATCAAGACGTCATTTTTGTCCGCCGGGACTGTTAATCAAGAAAACCCTTTTCAGAAGGAATAAAATCAACCAAGACAAACTTGTGTCGTACGTGGCCCGAACTACGTTTGCTCTGATCTTTCATGCTGTATGAAAGTACGTAGGCATAGGATGCGATATCCTAGCGAGCAACCTTCCCCTCCTTTCCCGTAGGTAGGCGAACTACGTTGACTCTGATTTCTCGTTCCAGACGGGAATACGTAGGCATAAAGTGCGATACTTTGCCGAGTCATTTTTTTTATTATTTTCATTTTCTTTTCTTTTAACCCCAGACCTTTAGCGTAGATAGAATAACAATCCATACCCGAAAACAAGCGTGGATCCCGTCGAGTACGACGGACGTGAGGGGTGCTAATACCTTCCCCTTGCGTAACCGACTCCCGAACCCAGGTTTTGGTTGCGATGACCATACTTTTCCCGTGTTGTGCGAGGTTTACTCTGAGCGTTTCCTTTCCCTCCCGTGGGATAAATAACGCACGGTGGCGACTCTTCTGTTCAGCCGGCGCCGATTTTCGCAGTAGCGACACCCCCCACCAAAAGGATGACGGAGCGAAACATACACCGACCACTACCACCAAAAGGATGATAGGACAATCACTATCGCACAATCTGAAACCAATCCAAGTGACAGACCCCCCACCAAAATGATGACCGTGCGAAACACACACCGACCACTACCACCAAAAGGATGATAGGACAAACACTATCGCACAATCTGACACTAATTCAAGCGACAGACCCCCATCCAAAAGGATGACGGAGCGAAACACACACCGACCACTACCACCTACAGGATGATAGGACAAACACTATCACACAATCTGACACCAATCCAACAGAAAGACCCCCCACCAAAAGGATGACGGAGCGAAACACACATCAGCCACTACCACCTAAAGGATGATAGGACAAACACTATCTCACAATCTGACGCCAATCCAAGTGACAGACCCCCAAGCAAAAGGATGACGGAGCGAAACACACACCGGCCACTATCACCAAAAGGATGATAGGACACACACTATCGCACAATCTGACATCAATCCAAGTGACAGACCCCCCACGAAAAGGATGACGGAGCGAAACTCACACCGGCCACTACCACCAAAAGGATGATAGGACAAAGACTATTGCACAATCTGACACCAATAAAAGTGACAGACCCCCCACCAAAAGGATGACGGAGCGAAACACACACCGACCACTACCACCAAAAGAATGATAGGACAAACACTATCGCACAATCTGACACCAATCCAAGTGACAGACCCCCCACCTAAAGGATGACGGAGCGAAACACACACCGGCCACTACCACCTAAAGGATGATAGGACAAACACTATCGCACAATCTGACACCAATCCAAGTGACAGACCCCCCACAAAAAGGATGACGGAGCGAAACACACACCGGCCACTACCACCAAAAGGATGATAGGACAAACACTATCGCACAATCTGACACCAATCCAAGTGACAGACCCCCCACCAAAAGGATGACAAAGCGAAACTCACACCGGCCACTACCACCAAAATGATGATAGGACAAACACTATCGCACTATCTGACACTAATCCAAGTGACAGACCCCCCACCAAAAGGATGAAGGAGTGAAACACACACCGACCACTACCACCAAAAGAATGATAGGACAAACACTATCGCACAATCTGACACCAATCAAAGTGATAGACCCCCACCAAAAGGATGACGGAGCGAAACACACACCGGCCACTACCACGAAAAGAATGATAGGACAAACACTATCACACAATCTGACACCAATCCAAGTGACAGACCCCTCACCAAAAGGATGACGGAGCGAAACACACACCGGCCACTACCACCTAAAGGATGATAGGACAAACACTATCGCACAATCTGACACCAATCCAAGTGACAGACCCCCCACCAAAAGGATGACGGAGCGAAACACACACCGGCCACTACCACCAAAAGGATGATAGGACAAACACTATCGCACAATCTGACACTAATCCAAGTGACAGACCACCCACGAAAAGGATGAAGGAGTGAAACACACACCGGCCACTACCACCAAAAGAATGATAGGACAAACACTATCGCACAATCTGACACCAATCAAAGTGATAGACCCCCCACCAAAAGGATGACGGAGCGAAACTCACACCGGCCACTACCACCAAAAGGATGATAGGACAAACACTATCGCAAAATCTGACACCAATCCAAGTGAGAGACCCCCCACCAAAAGGATGACGGAGCAAAACACACATCGGCCACTACCACCAAAAGGATGATAGGACAAACACTATCGCACAATCTGACACCAATCCAAGTGACAGACCCCCCACCAAAAGGATGACGGAGCGAAACACACACCGGCCACTACCACCAAAAGGATGATAGGACAATCACTATCGCACAATCTGATACCAATCCAAGTGACAGACCCCCCACCAAAATGATGACCGAGCGAAACACACACCGACCACTACCACCAAAAGGATGATAGGACAAACACTATCGCACAATCAGACACTAATTCAAGCGACAGACCCCCCACCAAAAGGATGACGGAGCGAAACACACACCGACCACTACCACCTGCAGGATGATAGGACAAACACTATCACACAATCTGACACCAATCCAACTGAAAGACCCCCCACCAAAAGGATGACGGAGCGAAACACACACCAGCCACTACCACCTAAAGGATGATAGGACAAACACTATCTCACAATCTGACGCCAATCCAAGTGACAGACCCCCAAGCAAAAGGATGACGGAGCGAAACACACACCGGCCACTATCACCAAAAGGATGATAGGACAAACACTATCGCACAATCTGACACCAATCCAAGTGACAGACCCCCCACGAAAAGGATGACGGAGTGAAACTCACACCGGCCACTACCACCAAAAGGATGATAGGACAAAGACTATTGCACAATCTGACACCGATAAAAGTGACAGACCCCCCCACCAAAAGGATGACGGAGCGAAACACACACCGGCCACTACCACCAAAAGAATGATAGGACAAACACTATCGCACAATCTGACACCAATCCAAGTGACAGACCCCCCACCAAAAGGATGACGGAGCGAAACACACACCGGCCACTACCACCTAAAGGATGATAGGACAAACACTATCGCACAATCTGACACCAATCCAAGTGACAGACCCCCCACAAAAAGGATGACGGAGCGAAACACACACCGACCACTACCACCAAAAGGATGATAGGACAAACACTATCGCACAATCTGACACTAATCCAAGTGACAGACCCCCCACCAAAAGGATGAAGGAGTGAAACACACACCGGCCACTACCACCAAAAGAATGATAGGACAAACACTATCGCACAATCTGACACCAATCAAAGTGATAGACCCCCCACCAAAAGGATGACGGAGCGAAACACACACCGGCCACTACCACGAAAAGAATGATAGGACAAACACTATCACACAATCTGACACCAATCCAAGTGACAGACCCCTCACCAAAAGGATGACGGAGCGAAACACACACCGGCCACTACCACCTAAAGGATGATAGGACAAACACTATCGCACAATCTGACACCAATCCAATTGACAGACCCCCCACCAAAAGGATGACGGAGCGAAACACACACCGGCCACTACCACCAAAAGGATGATAGGACAAACACTATCGCACAATCTGACACTAATCCAAGTGACAGACCTCCCACGAAAAGGATGAAGGAGTGAAACACACACCGGCCATTACCACCAAAAGAATGATAGGACAAACACTATCGCACAATCTGACACCAATCAAAGTGACAGACCCCCCACCAAAAGGATGACGGAACGAAACACACACCGACCACTACCACCAAAAGAATGATAGGACAAACACTATCGCATAATCTGACACCAATCCAAGTGATAGACCCCCCACCAAAAGGATGACGGAGCGAAACACACACCGGCCACTATCACCAAAAGGATGATAGGACAAACACTATCCCACAATCTGACACCAATCCAAGTGATAGACCCTCACCAAAAGGATGACGGAGCGAAACACACACCGGCCACTACCACCAAAAGGATGATAGGACAAACACTATAACACAATCTGACACCAATCCAAGTGATAGACCCCACCACCAAAAGGATGACGGAGCGAAACACACACCGGCCACTACCACCAAAAGGATGATAGGACAAACACTATCGCACAATCTGACACCAATCCAAGTGACAGACCCCCACCAAAAGGATGATAAAGCGAAACTCACACCGGCCACCAAAAGGATGATAGGACAAACACTATCGTAAAATCTGACACCAATCCAAGTGAGAGACCCCCCACCAAAAGGATGACGGAGCGAAACACACACCGGCCACTACCACCAAAAGGATGATAGGACAAACACTATCGCACAATCTGACACCAATCCAAGTGACAGACCCCCCACCAAAAGGATGACGGAGCGAAACATACACCGACCACTACCACCAAAAGGATGATAGGACAATCACTATCGCACAATCTGATACCAATCCAAGTGACAGACCCCCCACCAAAATGATGACCGAGCGAAACACACACCGACCACTACCACCAAAAGGATGATAGGACAAACACTATCGCACAATCTGACACTAATTCAAGCGACAGACCCCCCACCAAAAGGATGACGGAGCGAAACACACACCGACCACTACCACCTATAGGATGATAGGACAAACACTATCACACAATCTGACACCAATCCAACTGAAAGACCCCCCACCAAAAGGATGACGGAGCGAAACACACACCAGCCACTACCACCTAAAGGATGATAGGACAGACACTATCTCACAATCTGACGCCAATCCAAGTGACAGACCCCCAAGCAAAAGGATGACGGAGCGAAACACACACCGGCCACTATCACCAAAAGGATGATAGGACACACACTATCGCACAATCTGACACCAATCCAAGTGACAGACCCCCCACGAAAAGGATGACGGAGCGAAACTCACAACGGCCACTACCACCAAAAGGATGATAGGACAAAGACTATTGCACAATCTGACACCAATAAAAGTGATAGACCCCCCACCAAAAGGATGACGGAGCGAAACACACACCGGCCACTACCACCAAAAGAATGATAGGACAAACACTATCGCACAATCTGACACCAATCCAAGTGACAGACCCCCCACCAAAAGGATGACGGAGCGAAACACACACCGGCCACTACCACCTAAAGGATGATAGGACAAACACTATCGCACAATCTGACACCAATCCAAGTGACAGACCCCCCACAAAAAGGATGACGGAGCGAAACACACACCGGCCACTACCACCAAAAGGATGATAGGACAAACACTATCGCACAATCTGACACCAATCCAAGTGACAGACCCCCCACCAAAAGGATGACAAAGCGAAACTCACACCGGCCACTACCACCAAAAGGATGATAGGACAAACACTATCGCACTATCTGACATTAATCCAAGTGACAGACCCCCCACCAAAAGGATGAAGGAGTGAAACACACACCGACCACTACCACCAAAAGAATGATAGGACAAACACTATCGCACAATCTGACACCAATCAAAGTGATAGACCCCCACCAAAAGGATGACGGAGCGAAACACACACCGGCCACTACCACGAAAAGAATGATAGGACAAACACTATCACACAATCTGACACCAATCCAAGTGACAGACCCCTCACCAAAAGGATGACGGAGCGAAACACACACCGGCCACTACCACCTAAAGGATGATAGGACAAACACTATCGCACAATCTGACACCAATCCAAGTGACAGACCCCCCACCAAAAGGATGACGGAGCGAAACACACACCGGCCACTACCACCAAAAGGATGATAGGACAAACACTATCGCATAATCTGACGCCAATCCAAGTGATAGACCCCCCACCAAAAGGATGACGGAGCGAAACACACACCGGCCACTACCACCAAAAGGATGATAGGACAAACACTATCGCACAATCTGACACCAATCCAAGTGACAGACCCCCCACCAAAAGGATGACAAAGCGAAACTCACACCGGCCACTACCACCAAAAGGATGATAGGACAAACACTATCGTAAAATCTGACACCAATCCAAGTGAGAGACCCCCCACCAAAAGGATGACGGAGCGAAACACACACCGGCCACTACCACCAAAAGGATGATAAGACAAACACTATCGCACAATCTGACACCAATCCAAGTGACAGACCCCCCACCAAAAGGATGACGGAGCGAAACACACACCGGCCACTACCACCAAAAGGATGATAGGACAATCACTATCGCACAATCTGATACCAATCCAAGTGACAGACCCCCCACCAAAATGATGACCGAGCGAAACACACACCGACCACTACCACCAAAAGGATGATAGGACAAACACTATCGCACAATCTGACACTAATTCAAGCGACAGACCCCCCACCAAAAGGATGACGGAGCGAAACACACACCGACCACTACCACCTACAGGATGATAGGACAAACACTATCACACAATCTGACACCAATCCAACTGAAAGACCCCCCACCAAAAGGATGACGGAGCGAAACACACACCAGCCACTACCACCTAAAGGATGATAGGACAAACACTATCTCACAATCTGACGCCAATCCAAGTGACAGACCCCCAAGCAAAAGGATGACGGAGCGAAACACACACCGGCCACTATCACCAAAAGGATGATAGGACACACACTATCGCACAATCTGACACCAATCCAAGTGACAGACCCCCCACGAAAAGGATGACGGAGCGAAACTCACACCGGCCACTACCACCAAAAGGATGATAGGACAAAGACTATTGCACAATCTGACACCAATAAAAGTGACAGACCCCCCACCAAAAGGATGACGGAGCGAAACACACACCGGCCACTACCACCAAAAGGATGATAGGACAAACACTATCGCACAATCTGACACCAATCCAAGTGACAGACCCCCCACCAAAAGGATGACGGAGCGAAACACACACCGGCCACTACCACCAAAAGAATGATAGGACAAACACTATCGCACAATCTGACACCAATCCAAGTGACAGACCCCCCACAAAAAGGATGACGGAGCGAAACACACACCGGCCACTACCACCAAAAGGATGATAGGACAAACACTATCACACAATCTGACACCAATCCAAGTGACAGACCCCCCACCAAAAGGATGACAAAGCGAAACTCACACCGGCCACTACCACCAAAAGGATGATAGGACAAACACTATCGCACTATCTGACACTAATCCAAGTGACAGACCCCCCACCAAAAGGATGAAGGAGTGAAACACACACCGACCACTACCACCAAAAGAATGATAGGACAAACACTATCGCACAATCTGACACCAATCAAAGTGATAGACCCCCACCAAAAGGATGACGGAGTGAAACACACACCGGCCACTACCACGAAAAGAATGATAGGACAAACACTATCACACAATCTGACACCAATCCAAGTGACAGACCCCTCACCAAAAGGTTGACGGAGCGAAACACACACCGGCCACTACCACCTAAAGGATGATAGGACAAACACTATCGCACAATCTGACACCAATCCAAGTGACAGACCCCCCACCAAAAGGATGACGGAGCGAAACACACACCGGCCACTACCACCAAAAGGATGATAGGACAAACACTATCGCACAATCTGACACTAATCCAAGTGACAGACCCCCCACGAAAAGGATGAAGGAGTGAAACACACACCGGCCACTACCACCAAAAGAATGATAGGACAAACACTATCGCACAATCTGACACCAATCAAAGTGACAGACCCCCCACCAAAAGGATGACGGAGCGAAACACACACCGACCACTACCACCAAAAGGATGATAGAACAAACACTATCGCACAATCTGACACCAATCCAAGTAACAGACCCCCCACCAAAAGGATGACGGAGCGAAACACACACCGGCCACTACCACCAAAAGAATGATAGGACAAACACTATCGCATAATCTGACGCCAATCCAAGTGATAGACCCCCACCAAAAGGATGACGGAGCAAAACACACACCGGCCACTATCACCAAAAGGATGATAGGACAAACACTATCCCACAATCTGACACCAATCCAAGTGATAGACCCTCACCAAAAGGATGACGGAGCGAAACACACACCGGCCACTACCACCAAAAGGATGATAGGACAAACACTATCGCACAATCTGACACCAATCCAAGTGATAGACCCCCCACCAAAAGGATGACGGAGCGAAACACACACCGGCCACTACCACCAAAAGGATGATAGGACAAACACTATCGCACAATCTGACACCAATCCAAGTGACAGACCCCCCACCAAAAGGATGACAAAGCGAAACTCACACCGGCCACTACAACCAAAAGGATGATAGGACAAACACTATCGTAAAATCTGACACCAATCCAAGTGAGAGACCCCCCACCAAAAGGATGACGGAGCGAAACACACACCGGCCACTACCACCAAAAGGATGATAGGACAAACACTATCGCATAATCTGACACCAATCCAAGTGACAGACCCCCCACCAAAAGGATCTCGGAGCGAAACACACACCGGCCACTACCACCAAAAGGATGATAGGACAATCACTATCGCACAATCTGATACCAATCCAAGTGACAGACCCCCCACCAAAAGGATGACCGAGCGAAACACACACCGGCCACTACCACCAAAAGGATGATAGGACAAACACTATCGCACAATCTGACACTAATTCAAGCGTCAGACCCCCCACCAAAAGGATGACGGAGCGAAACACACACCGACCACTACCACCTACAGGATGATAGGACAAACACTATCGCACAATCTGACACCAATCCAACTGAAAGACCCCCCACCAAAAGGATGACGGAGCGAAACACACACCAGCCACTACCACCTAAAGGATGATAGGACAAACACTATCTCACAATCTGACGCCAATCCAAGTGACAGACCCCCAAGCAAAAGGATGACGGAGCGAAACACACACCGGCCACTATCACCAAAAGGATGATAGGACAAACACTATCGCACAATCTGACACCAATCCAAGTGACAGACCCCCACGAAAAGGATGACGGAGCGAAACTCACACCGGCCACTACCACCAAAAGGATGATAGGACAAAGACTATTGCACAATCTGACACCAATATAGTGACAGACCCCCCACCAAAAGGATGACGGAGCGAAACACACACCGGCCACTACCACCAAAAGAATGATAGGACAAACACTATCGCACAATCTGACACCAATCCAAGTGACAGATCCCCCACCAAAAGGATGACGGAGCGAAACACACACCGACCACTACCACCTAAAGGATGATAGGACAAACACTATCGCACAATCTGACACCAATCCAAGTGACAGACCCCCCACAAAAAGGATGACGGAGCGAAACACACACCGGCGACTACCACCAAAATGATGATAGGACAAACACTATCGCACTATCTGACACTAATCCAAGTGACAGACCCCCCACCAAAAGGATGAAGGAGTGAAACACACACCGGCCACTACCACCAAAAGAATGATAGGACAAACACTATCGCACAATCTGACACCAATCAAAGTGACAGACCCCCCACCAAAAGGATGACGGAGCGAAACACACACCGACCACTACCACCAAAAGGATGATAGAACAAACACTATCGCACAATCTGACACCAATCCAAGTAACAGACCCCCCACCAAAAGGATGACGGAGCGAAACACACACCGGCCACTACCACCAAAAGAATGATAGGACAAACACTATCGCATAATCTGACGCCAATCCAAGTGATAGACCCCCACCAAAAGGATGACGGAGCAAAACACACACCGGCCACTATCACCAAAAGGATGATAGGACAAACACTATCCCACAATCTGACACCAATCCAAGTGATAGACCCTCACCAAAAGGATGACGGAGCGAAACACACACCGGCCACTACCACCAAAAGGATGATAGGACAAACACTATCGCACAATCTGACACCAATCAAAGTGACAGACCCCCCACCAAAAGGATGACGGAGCGAAACACACACCGACCACTACCACCAAAAGGATGATAGAACAAACACTATCGCACAATCTGACACCAATCCAAGTAACAGACCCCCCACCAAAAGGATGACGGAGCGAAACACACACCGGCCACTACCACCAAAAGAATGATAGGACAAACACTATCGCATAATCTGACGCCAATCCAAGTGATAGACCCCCACCAAAAGGATGACGGAGCAAAACACACACCGGCCACTATCACCAAAAGGATGATAGGACAAACACTATCCCACAATCTGACACCAATCCAAGTGATAGACCCTCACCAAAAGGATGACGGAGCGAAACACACACCGGCCACTACCACCAAAAGGATGATAGGACAAACACTATCGCACAATCTGACACCAATCCAAGTGATAGACCCCCCACCAAAAGGATGACGGAGCGAAACACACACCGGCCACTACCACCAAAAGGATGATAGGACAAACACTATCGCACAATCTGACACCAATCCAAGTGACAGACCCCCCACCAAAAGGATGACAAAGCGAAACTCACACCGGCCACTACAACCAAAAGGATGATAGGACAAACACTATCGTAAAATCTGACACCAATCCAAGTGAGAGACCCCCCACCAAAAGGATGACGGAGCGAAACACACACCGGCCACTACCACCAAAAGGATGATAGGACAAACACTATCGCATAATCTGACACCAATCCAAGTGACAGACCCCCCACCAAAAGGATCTCGGAGCGAAACACACACCGGCCACTACCACCAAAAGGATGATAGGACAATCACTATCGCACAATCTGATACCAATCCAAGTGACAGACCCCCCACCAAAAGGATGACCGAGCGAAACACACACCGGCCACTACCACCAAAAGGATGATAGGACAAACACTATCGCACAATCTGACACTAATTCAAGCGTCAGACCCCCCACCAAAAGGATGACGGAGCGAAACACACACCGACCACTACCACCTACAGGATGATAGGACAAACACTATCGCACAATCTGACACCAATCCAACTGAAAGACCCCCCACCAAAAGGATGACGGAGCGAAACACACACCAGCCACTACCACCTAAAGGATGATAGGACAAACACTATCTCACAATCTGACGCCAATCCAAGTGACAGACCCCCAAGCAAAAGGATGACGGAGCGAAACACACACCGGCCACTATCACCAAAAGGATGATAGGACAAACACTATCGCACAATCTGACACCAATCCAAGTGACAGACCCCCACGAAAAGGATGACGGAGCGAAACTCACACCGGCCACTACCACCAAAAGGATGATAGGACAAAGACTATTGCACAATCTGACACCAATATAGTGACAGACCCCCCACCAAAAGTATGACGGAGCGAAACACACACCGGCCACTACCACCAAAAGAATGATAGGACAAACACTATCGCACAATCTGACACCAATCCAAGTGACAGATCCCCCACGAAAAGGATGACGGAGCGAAACACACACCGACCACTACCACCTAAAGGATGATAGGACAAACACTATCGCACAATCTGACACCAATCCAAGTGACAGACCCCCCACAAAAAGGATGACGGAGCGAAACACACACCGGCGACTACCACCAAAATGATGATAGGACAAACACTATCGCACTATCTGACACTAATCCAAGTGACAGACCCCCCACCAAAAGGATGAAGGAGTGAAACACACACCGGCCACTACCACCAAAAGAATGATAGGACAAACACTATCGCACAATCTGACACCAATCAAAGTGATTGACCCCCCACCAAAAGGATGACGGAGCGAAACACACACCGGCCACTACCACGAAAAGAATGATAGAACAAACACTATCACACAATCTGACACCAATCCAAGTGACAGACCCCCCACCAAAAGGATGACGGAGCGAAACACACACCGGCCACTACCACCTAAAGGATGATAGGACAAACACTATCGCACAATCTGACACCAATCCAAGTGACAGACCCCCCACCAAAAGGATGACGGAGCGAAACACACACCAGCCACTACCACCAAAAGGATGATAGGACAAACACTATCGCACAATCTGACACTAATCCAAGTGACAGACCCCCCACCAAAAGGATGAAGGAGTGAAACACACACCGGCCACTACCACCAAAAGAATGATAGGACAAACACTATCGCACAATCTGACACCAATCAAAGTGACAGACCCCCCACCAAAAGGATGACGGAGCGAAACACACACCGGCCACTACCACCAAAAGGATGATAGGACAAACACTATCGCACAATCTGACACCAATCCAAGTAACAGACCCCCCACCAAAAGGATGACGGAGTGAAACACACATCGGCCACTACCACCAAAAGAATGATAGGACAAACACTATCGCATAATCTGACGCCAATCCAAGTGATAGACCCCCCACCAAAAGGATGACGGAGCGAAACACACACCGGCCACTATCACCAAAAGGATGATAGGACAAACACTATCCCACAATTTGACACCAATCCAAGTGATAGACCCCCCACCAAAAGGATGACGGAGCGAAACACACACCGGCCACTACCACCAAAAGGATGATAGGACAAACACTATCGCACAATCTGACACCAATCCAAGTGACAGACCCCCCACCAAAAGGATGACAAAGCGAAACTCACACCGGCCACTACCACCAAAAGGATGATAGGACAAACACTATCGTAAAATCTGACACCAATCCTAGTGAGAGACTCCCCACCAAAAGGATGACAGAGCGAAACACACACCGGCCACTACCACCAAAAGGATGATAGGACAAACACTATCGCACAATCTGACACCAATCCAAGTGACAGACCCCCCACCAAAAGGATGACGGAGCGAAACACACACCGGCCACTACCACCAAAAGGATGATAGGACAATCACTATCGCACAATCTGATACCAATCCAAGTGACACACCCCCCACCAAAAGGATGACCGAGCGAAACACACACCGGCCACTACCACCAAAAGGATGATAGGACAAACACTATCGCACAATCTGACACTAATTCAAGCGACAGATCCCCAACCAAAAGGATGACGGAGCGAAACACACACCGACCACTACCACCTACAGGATGATAGGACAAACACTATCGCACAATCTGACACCAATCCAAGTGAAAGACCCCCCACCAAAAGGATGACGGAGCGAAACACACACCAGCCACTACCACCTAAAGGATGATAGGACAAACACTATCGCACAATCTGACACCAATCCAAGTGACAGACCCCCAAGCAAAAGGATGACGGAGCGAAACACACACCGGCCACTATCACCAAAAGGATGATAGGACAAACACTATCGCACAATCTGACACCAATCCAAGTGACAGACCCCCCACGAAAAGGATGACGTAGCGAAACTCACACCGGCCACTACCACCAAAAGGATGATATGACAAAAACTATTGCACAATCTGACACCAATCAAAGTGACAAACCCCCCACCAAAAGGATGACGGAGCGAAACACACACCGACCACTACCACCAAAAGAATGATAGGACAAACACTATCACACAATCTGACACCAATCCAAGTGACAGACCCCCCACCAAAAGGATGACGGAGCGAAACACACACCGGCCACTACCACCTAAAGGATGATAGGACAAACACTATCGCACAATCTGACACCAATCCAAGTGACAGACCCCCCACCAAAAGGATGACGGAGCGAAACACACACCGGCCACTACCACCAAAAGGATGATAGGACAAACACTATCGCATAATCTGACAGTAATCCATGTGACAGACCCCCCCACCAAAAGGATGAAGGAGTGAAACACACACCGGCCACTACCACCAAAAGAATGATAGGACAAACACTATCGCACAATCTGACACTAATCAAAGTGATAGACCCCCCACCAAAAGGATGACGGAGCGAAACACACACCGGCCACTACCACGAAAAGAATGATAGGACAAACACTATCACACAATCTGACACCAATCCAAGTGACAGACCCCCCACCAAAAGGATGACGGAGCGAAACACACACCGGCCACTACCACCTAAAGGATGATAGGACAAACACTATCGCACAATCTGACACCAATCCAAGTGACAGACCCCCCACCAAAAGGATGACCGAGCAAAACACACACCGGCCACTACCACCAAAAGGATGATAGGACAAACACTATCGCACAATCTGACACTAATCCAAGTGACAGACCCCCCACGAAAAGGATGAAGGAGTGAAACACACACCGGCCACTACCACCAAAAGAATGATAGGACAAACACTATCGCACAATCTGACACCAATCAAAGTGACAGACCCCCCACCAAAAGGATGATGGAGCGAAACACACACCGGCCACTACCACCAAAAGGATGATAGGACAAACACTATCGCACAATCTGACACCAATCCAAGTAACAGACCCCCCACCAAAAGGATGACGGAGCGAAACACACACCGGCCACTACCACCAAAAGAATGATAGGACAAACACTATCGCATAATCTAACGCCAATCCAAGTGATAGACCCCCCACCAAAAGGATGACGGAGCGAAACACACACCGGCCACTATCACCAAAAGGATGATAGGACAAACACTATCGCACAATCTGACACCAATCCAAGTGATAGACCCTCACCAAAAGGATGACGGAGCGAAACACACACCGGCCACTACCACTAAAAGGATGATAGGACAAACACTATCGCACAATCTGACACTAATCCAAGTGATAGACCCCCCACCAAAAGGATGACGGAGCGAAAAATACACCGACCACTACCACCAAAAGGATGATAGGACAAACACTATCGCATAATCTGACACCAATCCAAGTGACAAACCCCCCTCCAAAAGGATGACAAAGCGAAACTCACACCGGAAACTACCACCAAAAGGATGATAGGACAAACACTATCGCAAAATCTGACACCAATCCAAGTGAGAGACCCCCCACCAAAAGGATGACGGAGCGAAACACACACCGGCCACTACCACCAAAAGGATGATAGGACAAACACTATCGCACAATCTGACACCAATCCAAGTGACAGTCCCCCCACCAAAAGGATGACGGAGCGAAACACACACCGGCCACTACCACCAAAAGGATGATAGTACAATCACTATCGAACAATCTGATACCAATCCAAGTGACAGCCCCTCCACCAAAAGGATGACTGAGCGAAACACACACCGGCCACTACCACCAAAAGGATGATAGGACAAACACTATCGCACAATCTGACACTAATTCAAGCGACAGACCCCCCACCAAAAGGATGACGGAGCGAAACACACACCGACCACTACCACCAAAAGAATGATAGGACAAACACTATCGCATAATCTGACGCCAATCCAAGTGATAGAACCCCCACCAAAAGGATGACGGAGCGAAGCACACACCGGCCACTATCACCAAAAGGATGATAGGACAAACACTATCGCACAATCTGACACCAATCCAGGTGACAGACCCTCCACCAAAAGGATGACGGAGCGAAACACACACCCGCCACTACCACCAAAAGGATGATAGGACAAACATTATCACACAATCTGACACTAATCCAAGTGACAGACCCCCACATAAAGGATGACGGAGTGAAACACACACCGGCCACTACCACCAAAAGAATGATAGGACAAACACTATCGCACAATCTGACACCAATCAAAGTGACAGACCCCCCACCAAAAGGATGACGGAGCGAAACACACACCGGCCACTACCACCAAAAGGATGATAGGACAAACACTATCACACAATCTGACACCAATCCAAGTGACAGACCCCCCACAAAAAGGATGACGGAGCGAAACACACACCGGCCACTACCACCAAAAGGATGATAGGACAAATTCTATCGCATAATCTGACACTAATCCAAGTGACAGACCCCCACCAAAAGGATGACGGAGCGAAACACACAACGGCCACTACCACCAAAAGGATGATAGGACAAACACTATCGCACAATCTGACACCAATCCAAGTGACAGACCCCCCATCAAAAGGATAACGGAGCGAAACACACACCAGCCACTACCACCAAAAGGATGATAGGACAAACACTATCGCACAATCTGACACTAATCCAAGTGACCGACCCCCCACCAAAAGGATGACGGAGCGAAACACACACCGGCCACTACCACGTAAAGGATGATAGGACAAACACTATCGCACAATCTGACACCAATCCAAATGACAGACCGCCCAACCAAAAGGATGACGGAGCGAAACACACACAGACCACTACCACCAAAAGTATGATAGGACAAACACTATCACAAAATCTGACACCAATCCAAGTGAGAGACCCCCCACCAAAAGGATGACGGAGCGAAACACACACCGGCCACTACCACCTAAAGGATGATAGGATAAACACTATCGCACAATCTGACACCAATCCAAATGACAGACCCCCCACCAAAAGGATGACGGAGCGAAACACACACCGGCCACTACCACCTAAAGGATGATAGGACAAAGACTATCGCACAATCTGACACCAATCCAAGTGACAGACCCCCCACCAAAAGGATGACGGAGCGAAACACACACCGGCCACTACCACCTAAAGGATGATAGGACAAACACTATCGCACAATCTGACACCAATCCAAGTGACAGACCCCCCACCAAAAGGATGACGGAGCGAAACACACACCGGCCACTACCACCTAAAGGATGATAGGACAAAGACTATCGCACAATCTGACACTAATCCAAGTGACCGACCCCCCACCAAAAGGATGACGGAGCGAAACACACACCGGCCACTACCACGTAAAGGATGATAGGACAAACACTATCGCACAATCTGACACCAATCCAAGTGACAGACCCCCCACCAAAAGGATGACGGAGCGAAACACACACCGGCCACTACCACCTAAAGGATGATAGGACAAACACTATCGCACAATATGACACCAATCCAAGTGACATACCCCCCACCAAAAGGATGACGGAGCGAAACACACACCGGCCACTACCACCAAAAGGATGATAGGACAAACACTATCGCACAATCTGACACTAATCCAAGTGACAGACCCCCCACCAAAAGGATGACGGAGCGAAACACACACCGGCCACTACCACCTAAAGGATGATAGGACAAACACTATCGCACAATCTGACACCAATCCAAGTGACAGACCCCCCACCAAAAGGATGACGGAGCGAAACACACACCGGCCACTACCACCTAAAGGATGATAGGACAAACACTATCGCACAATCTGACACTAATCCAAGTGGCAGGCCCCCCACCAAAAGGATGACGGAGCGAAACACACACCGGCCACTACCACGTAAAGGATGATAGGACAAACACTATCGCACAATCTGACACCAATCCAAGTGACAAACCGCCCCACCAAAAGGATAACGGAGCGAAACACACACCGACCACTACCACCAAAAGGATGATAGGACAAACGCTATTGCACAATCTGACACCAATCCAAGTAACAGACCCCCCACCAAAAGGATGACGGAGCGAAACACACACCGGCCACTACCACCAAAAGAATGATAGGACGAACACTATCGCACAATCTGACGCCAATCTAAGTGATAGACCCCCCACCAAAAGGATGACGCAGCGAAACACACACCGGCCACTATCACCAAAAGGATGATAGGACAAACACTATCGCACAATCTGACACCAATCCAAGTGATAGACCCCCACCAAAAGGATGACGGAGCGAAACACACAGCGGCCACTACCACCTAAAGGATGATAGCACAAACACTATCGCACAATCTGACACCAATCCAAGTGACAGACCCCCACCAAAAGGATGACAGAGCGAAACTCACACCGGCCACTACCACCAAAAGGATGATAGGACAAACACTATCGCAAAATCTGACACCAATCCAAGTGAGAGACCCCCCACCAAAAGGATGACGGAGCGAAACACACACCGGCCAATAACACCAAAAGGATGATAGGACAAACACTATCGCACAATCTGACTCCAATCCAAGTGTCAGACCCCCCACCAAAAGGATGACGGAGCGAAACACACACCGACCACTACCACCAAAGGGATGATAGGACAATCACTATTGCACAATCTGATACCAATCCAAGTGACAGACCCCCCACCAAAAGGATGACCGAGCGAAACACACACCGGCCACTACCACCAAAAGGATGATAGGACAAACACTATCGCACAATCTGACACTAATTCAAGCGACAGACCCCCCACCAAAAGGATGACGGAGCGAAACACACACCGACCACTACCACCTACAGGATGATAGGACAAACACTATCGCACAATCTGACACCAATCCAAGTGAAAGACCCCCACCAAAAGGATGACGGAGCGAAACACACACCAGCCACTACCACCTAAAGGATGATAGGACAAACACTATCGCACAATCTGACGCCAATCCAAGTGACAGACCCCCAAGCAAAAGGATGACGGAGCAAAACAAACACCGGCCACTATCACCAAAAGGATGATAGGACAAACACTATCGCACAATCTGACACCAATCCAAGTGACAGACCCCCCACGAAAAGGATGACGGAGTGAAACTCACACCGGCCACTACCACCAAAAGGATGATAGGACAAAGACTATCGCACAATCTGACACCAATCAAAGTGACAGACCCCCCACCAAAAGGATGACGGAGCGAAACACACACCGGCCACTACCACCAAAAGGATGATAAGACAAACACTATCACACAATCTGACACCAATCCAAGTGACAGACCCCCCACCAAAAGGATGACGGAGCGAAACACACACCGGCCACTACCACCAAAAGGATGATAAGACAAACACTATCGCACAATCTGACACTAATCCAAGTGACAGACCCCCCACCAAAAGCATGACGGAGCGAAACACACACCGGCCACTACCACCTAAAGGATGACAGGACAAACACTATCGCACAATCTGACACCAATCAAAGTGACAGACCCCCCACCAAAAGGATGACAGAGCGAAACACACACCGGCCACTACCACCAAAAGGATGATAGGACAAACACTATCGCACAATCTGACACCAATCCAAGTGACAGACCCCCCACCAAAAGGATGACGGAGCGAAACACACACCGGCCACTACCACCAAAAGGATGATAGCACAAACATAATCGCACAATCTGACACTAATCCAAGTGACAGACCCCCACCAAAAGGATGACGGAGTGAAACACACACCGGCCACTACCACCAAAAGAATGATAGGACAAACACTATCGCACAATCTGACACCAATCAAAGTGACAGACCCCCCACCAAAAGGATGACGGAGCGAAACACACACCGGCCACTACCACCAAAAGAATGATAGGACAAACACTATCGCACAATCTGACACCAATCCAAGTGACAGACCCCCCACCAAAAGGATGACGGAGCGAAACACACACCGGCCACTACCACCTAAAGGATGATAGGACAAACACTATCGCACAATATGACACCAATCCAAGTGACAGACCTCCCACCAAAAGGATGACGGAGCGAAACACACACCGGCCACTACCATCAAAAGGAGGATAGGACAAACACTATCGCACAATCTGACACCAATCCAAGTGACAGACCCCCCACCAAAAGGATGACGGAGCGAAACACACACCGGCCACTACCACCAAAATGATGATAGGACAAACACTATCGCACAATCTGACACTAATCCAAGTGACAGACCCCCCATCAAAAGGATGACGGAGCGAAACACACACCGGCTACTACCACCAAAAGGATGATAGGACAAACAATATCGCACAATCTGACACCAATCCAAGTGACAGACCCCCCATCAAAAGGATAACGGAGCGAAACACACACCGGCCACTACCACCAAAAGGATGATAGGACAAACACTATCGCACAATCTGACACCAATCCAAGTGATAGACCCCCACCAAAAGGATGACGGAGCGAAACACACACCGGCCACTACCACCAAAAGGATGATAGGACAAACACTATCGCACAATCTGACACTAATCCAAGTGACAGACCCCCCACCAAAAGGATGACGGAGCGAAACACACACCGGCCACTACCACCAAAAGAATGATAGGACAAACACTATAGCACAATCTGACGCCAATCCAAGTGATAGACCCCCCACCAAAAGGATGACGGAGCGAAACACACACCGGCCACTATCACCAGAAGGATGATAGGACAAACACTATCGCACAATCTGACACCAATCCAAGTGATAGACCCCCACCAAAAGGATGACGAAGCGAAACACACACCGGCCACTACCACCAAAAGGATGATAGGACAAACACTATCGCACAATCTGACACCAATCCAAGTGATAGACCCCCCACCAAAAGGATGACAGAGCGAAACACACACCGACCACTACCACCAAAAGAATGATAGGACAAACACTATCGCACAATCTGACACCAATCCAAGTGACAAACCCCCCACCAAAAGGATGACGGAGCGAAACACACACCGGCCACTACCACCAAAAGGATGATAGGACAAACACTATCTCAAAATCTGACACCAATCCAAGTGAGAGACCCCCCACCAAAAGGATAACGGAGCGAAACATACACCGACCACTACCACCTAAAGGATGATAGGACAAACACTATCGCACAATCTAACACCAATCAAAGTGACAGACCCCCCACGAAAAGGATGACGGAGCGAAACACAAACCGGCCACTACCACCAAAAGGATGATAAGACAAACAATATCGCACAATCTGACACCAATCCAAGTGACAGACCCCCCACCAAAAGGATGACGGAACGAAACACACACCGGCCACTACCACCAAAAGGATGATAGGACAAACACTATCGCACAATCTGACACTAATCCAAGTGACAAACCCCCCACCAAAAGGATGACGGAGCGAAACACACACCGGCCACTACCACCTAAAGGATGATAGGACAAACACTATCGCACAATCTGACACCAATCCAAGTGACAGACCCCCCACCAAAAGGATGACGGAGCGAAACACACACCGGCCACTACCACCTAAAGGATGATAGGACAAACACTATCGCACAATCTGACACTAATCCAAGTGACAGACCCCCCACCAAAAGGATGACGGAGCGAAACACACACCGGCCACTACCACCTAAAGGATGATAGGACAAACACTATCGCACAATCTGACACCAATCCAAGTGACAGACCCCCCACCAAAAGGATGACGGAGCGAAACACACACCGGCCACTACCACCTAAAGGATGATAGGACAAACACTATCGCACAATCTGACACTAATCCAAGTGGCAGGCCCCCCACCAAAAGGATGACGGAGCGAAACACACACCGGCCACTACCACGTAAAGGATGATAGGACAAACACTATCGCACAATCTGACACCAATCCAAGTGACAGACCGCCCCACCAAAAGGATAACGGAGCGAAACACACACCGACCACTACCACCAAAAGGATGATAGGACAAACGCTATCGCACAATCTGACACCAATCAAAGTAACAGACCCCCCACCAAAAGGATGACGGAGCGAAACACACACCGGCCACTACCACCAAAAGAATGATAGGACGAACACTATCGCACAATCTGACGCCAATCTAAGTGATAGACCCCCCACCAAAAGGATGACGGAGCGAAACACACTCCGGCCACTATCACCAAAAGGATGATAGGACAAACACTATCGCACAATCTGACACCAATCCAAGTGATAGACCCCCACCAAAAGGATGACGGAGCGAAACACACAGCGGCCACTACCACCTAAAGGATGATAGCACAAACACTATCGCACAATCTGACACCAATCCAAGTGACAGACCCCCACCAAAAGGATGACAGAGCAAAACTCACACCGGCCACTACCACCAAAAGGATGATAGGACAAACACTATCGCAAAATCTGACACCAATCCAAGTGAGAGACCCCCCACCAAAAGGATGACGGAGCGAAACACACACCGGCCAATAACACCAAAAGGATGATAGGACAAACACTATCGCACAATCTGACTCCAATCCAAGTGACAGACCCCCCACCAAAAGGATGACGGAGCGAAACACACACCGACCACTACCACCAAAGGGATGATAGGACAATCACTATTGCACAATCTGATACCAATCCAAGTGACAGACCCCCCCCCAAAAGGATGACCGAGCGAAACACACACCGGCCACTACCACCAAAAGGATGATAGGACAAACACTATCGCACAATCTGACACTAATTCAAGCGACAGACCCCCCACCAAAAGGATAACGGAGCGAAACACACACCGACCACTACCACCTACAGGATGATAGGACAAACACTATCGCACAATCTGACACCAATCCAAGTGAAAGACCCCCACCAAAAGGATGACGGAGCGAAACACACACCAGCCACTACCACCTAAAGGATGATAGGACAAACACTATCGCACAATCTGACGCCAATCCAAGTGACAGACCCCCAAGCAAAAGGATGACGGAGCAAAACAAACACCGGCCACTATCACCAAAAGGATGATAGGACAAACACTATCGCACAATCTGACACCAATCCAAGTGACAGACCCCCCACGAAAAGGATGATGGAGTGAAACTCACACCGGCCACTACCACCAAAAGGATGATAGGACAAAGACTATCGCACAATCTGACACCAATCAAAGTGACAGACCCCCCACCAAAAGGATGACGGAGCGAAACACACACCGGCCACTACCACCAAAAGGATGATAAGACAAACACTATCGCACAATCTGACACCAATCCAAGTGACAGACCCCCCACCAAAAGGATGATGGAGCGAAACACACACCGGCCACTACCACCAAAAGGATGATAAGACAAACACTATCGCACAATCTGACACTAATCCAAGTGACAGACCCCCCACCAAAAGCATGACGGAGCGAAACACACACCGGCCACTACCACCTAAAGGATGACAGGACAAACACTATCGCACAATCTGACACCAATCAAAGTGACAGACCCCCCACCAAAAGGATGACGGAGCGAAACACACACCGGCCACTACCACCAAAAGGATGATAGGACAAACACTATCGCACAATCTGACACCAATCCAAGTAACAGACCCCCCACCAAAAGGATGACGGAGCGAAACACACACCGGCCACTACCACCAAAAGAATGATAGGACAAACACTATCGCATAATCTGACGCCAATCCAAGTGATAGACCCCCCACCAAAAGGATGACGGAGCGAAACACAAACCGACCACTATCACCTAAAGGATGATAGGACAAACACTATTGCACAATCTGACACCAATCCAAGTGACAGACCCCCCACCAAAAGGATGACGGAGCGAAACACACACCGGCCACTACCACCTAAAGGATGATAGGACAAACACTATCGCACAATCTGACACCAATCCAAGTGACAGACCCCCCACCAAAAGGATGACGGAGCGAAACACACACCGGCCACTACCACCAAAAGGATGATAGCACAAACATAATCGCACAATCTGACACTAATCCAAGTGACAGACCCCCACCAAAAGGATGACGGAGTGAAACACACACCGGCCACTACCACCAAAAGAATGATAGGACAAACACTATCGCACAATCTGACACCAATCAAAGTGACAGACCCCCCACCAAAAGGATGACGGAGCGAAACACACACCGGCCACTACCACCAAAAGAATGATAGGACAAACACTATCGCACAATCTGACACCAATCCAAGTGACAGACCCCCCACCAAAAGGATGACGGAGCGAAACACACACCGGCCACTACCACCTAAAGGATGATAGGACAAACACTATCGCACAATCTGACACCAATCCAAGTGACAGACCCCCCACCAAAAGGATGACGGAGCGAAACACACACCGGCCACTACCACCTAAAGGATGATAGGACAAACACTATCGCACAATCTGACACCAATCCAAGTGACAGACCCCCCACCAAAAGGATGACGGAGCGAAACACACACCGGCCACTACCACCAAAAGGATGATAGCACAAACATAATCGCACAATCTGACACTAATCCAAGTGACAGACCCCCACCAAAAGGATGACGGAGTGAAACACACACCGGCCACTACCACCAAAAGAATGATAGGACAAACACTATCGCACAATCTGACACCAATCAAAGTGACAGACCCCCCACCAAAAGGATGACGGAGCGAAACACACACCGGCCACTACCACCAAAAGAATGATAGGACAAACACTATCGCACAATCTGACACCAATCCAAGTGACAGACCCCCCACCAAAAGGATGACGGAGCGAAACACACACCGGCCACTACCACCTAAAGGATGATAGGACAAACACTATCGCACAATATGACACCAATCCAAGTGACAGACCTCCCACCAAAAGGATGACGGAGCGAAACACACACCGGCCACTACCATCAAAAGGATGATAGGACAAACACTATCGCACAATCTGACACCAATCCAAGTGACAGACCCCCCACCAAAAGGATGACGGAGCGAAACACACACCGGCCACTACCACCAAAAGGATGATAGGACAAACACTATCGCACAATCTGACACTAATCCAAGTGACAGACCCCCCATCAAAAGGATGACGTAGCGAAACACACACCGGCTACTACCACCAAAAGGATGATAGGACAAACAATATCGCACAATCTGACACCAATCCAAGTGACAGACCCCCCATCAAAAGGATAACGGAGCGAAACACACACCGGCCACTACCACCAAAAGGATGATAGGACAAACACTATCGCACAATCTGACACCAATCCAAGTGATAGACCCCCCACCAAAAGGATGACGGAGCGAAACACAAACCGACCACTATCACCTAAAGGATGATAGGACAAACACTATTGCACAATCTGACACCAATCCAAGTGACAGACCCCCCACCAAAAGGATGACGGAGCGAAACACACACCGGCCACTACCACCTAAAGGATGATAGGACAAACACTATCGCACAATCTGACACCAATCCAAGTGACAGACCCCCCACCAAAAGGATGACGGAGCGAAACACACACCGGCCACTACCACCAAAAGGATGATAGCACAAACATAATCGCACAATCTGACACTAATCCAAGTGACAGACCCCCACCAAAAGGATGACGGAGTGAAACACACACCGGCCACTACCACCAAAAGAATGATAGGACAAACACTATCGCACAATCTGACACCAATCAAAGTGACAGACCCCCCACCAAAAGGATGACGGAGCGAAACACACACCGGCCACTACCACCAAAAGAATGATAGGACAAACACTATCGCACAATCTGACACCAATCCAAGTGACAGACCCCCCACCAAAAGGATGACGGAGCGAAACACACACCGGCCACTACCACCTAAAGGATGATAGGACAAACACTATCGCACAATCTGACACCAATCCAAGTGACAGACCCCCCACCAAAAGGATGACGGAGCGAAACACACACCGGCCACTACCACCTAAAGGATGATAGGACAAACACTATCGCACAATCTGACACCAATCCAAGTGACAGACCCCCCACCAAAAGGATGACGGAGCGAAACACACACCGGCCACTACCACCAAAAGGATGATAGCACAAACATAATCGCACAATCTGACACTAATCCAAGTGACAGACCCCCACCAAAAGGATGACGGAGTGAAACACACACCGGCCACTACCACCAAAAGAATGATAGGACAAACACTATCGCACAATCTGACACCAATCAAAGTGACAGACCCCCCACCAAAAGGATGACGGAGCGAAACACACACCGGCCACTACCACCAAAAGAATGATAGGACAAACACTATCGCACAATCTGACACCAATCCAAGTGACAGACCCCCCACCAAAAGGATGACGGAGCGAAACACACACCGGCCACTACCACCTAAAGGATGATAGGACAAACACTATCGCACAATATGACACCAATCCAAGTGACAGACCTCCCACCAAAAGGATGACGGAGCGAAACACACACCGGCCACTACCATCAAAAGGATGATAGGACAAACACTATCGCACAATCTGACACCAATCCAAGTGACAGACCCCCCACCAAAAGGATGACGGAGCGAAACACACACCGGCCACTACCACCAAAAGGATGATAGGACAAACACTATCGCACAATCTGACACTAATCCAAGTGACAGACCCCCCATCAAAAGGATGACGTAGCGAAACACACACCGGCTACTACCACCAAAAGGATGATAGGACAAACAATATCGCACAATCTGACACCAATCCAAGTGACAGACCCCCCATCAAAAGGATAACGGAGCGAAACACACACCGGCCACTACCACCAAAAGGATGATAGGACAAACACTATCGCACAATCTGACACCAATCCAAGTGATAGACCCCCACCAAAAGGATGACGGAGCGAAACACACACCGACCACTATCACCTAAAGGATGATAGGACAAACACTATCGCACAATCTGACACCAATCCAAGTGACAGACCCCCCACCAAAAGGATGACGGAGCAAAACACACACCGGCCACTACCACCTAAAGGATGATAGGACAAACACTATCGCACAATCTGACACCAATCCAAGTGACAGACCCCCCACCAAAAGGATGACGGAGCGAAACACACACCGGCCACTACCACCAAAAGGATGATAGCACAAACATAATCGCACAATCTGACACTAATCCAAGTGACAGACCCCCACCAAAAGGATGACGGAGTGAAACACACACCGGCCACTACCACCAAAAGAATGATAGGACAAACACTATCGCACAATCTGACACCAATCAAAGTGACAGACCCCCCACCAAAAGGATGACGGAGCGAAACACACACCGGCCACTACCACCAAAAGAATGATAGGACAAACACTATCGCACAATCTGACACCAATCCAAGTGACAGACCCCCCACCAAAAGGATGACGGAGCGAAACACACACCGGCCACTACCACCTAAAGGATGATAGGACAAACACTATCGCACAATATGACACCAATCCAAGTGACAGACCTCCCACCAAAAGGATGACGGAGCGAAACACACACCGGCCACTACCATCAAAAGGATGATAGGACAAACACTATCGCACAATCTGACACCAATCCAAGTGACAGACCCCCCACCAAAAGGATGACGGAGCGAAACACACACCGGCCACTACCACCAAAAGGATGATAGGACAAACACTATCGCACAATCTGACACTAATCCAAGTGACAGACCCCCCATCAAAAGGATGACGGAGCGAAACACACACCGGCTACTACCACCAAAAGGATGATAGGACAAACAATATCGCACAATCTGACACCAATCCAAGTGACAGACCCCCCATCAAAAGGATAACGGAGCGAAACACACACCGGCCACTACCACCAAAAGGATGATAGGACAAACACTATCGCACAATCTGACACCAATCCAAGTGATAGACCCCCACCAAAAGGATGACGGAGCGAAACACACACCGGCCACTACCACCAAAAGGATGATAGGACAAACACTATCGCACAATCTGACACTAATCCAAGTGACAGACCCCCCACCAAAAGGATGACGGAGCGAAACACACACCGGCCACTACCACCAAAAGAATGATAGGACAAACACTATAGCACAATCTGACGCCAATCCAAGTGATAGACCCCCCACCAAAAGGATGACGGAGCGAAACACACACCGGCCACTATCACCAGAAGGATGATAGGACAAACACTATCGCACAATCTGACACCAATCCAAGTGATAGACCCCCACCAAAAGGATGAAGAAGCGAAACACACACCGGCCACTACCACCAAAAGGATGATAGGACAAACACTATCGCACAATCTGACACCAATCCAAGTGATAGACCCCACACCAAAAGGATGACAGAGCGAAACACACACCGACCACTAACACCAAAAGAATGATAGGACAAACACTATCGCACAATCTGACACCAATCCAAGTGACAAACCCCCCACCAAAAGGATGACGGAGCGAAACACACACCGGCCACTACCACCAAAAGGATGATAGGACAAACACTATCTCAAAATCTGACACCAATCCAAGTGAGAGACCCCCCACCAAAAGGATAACGGAGCGAAACATACACCGACCACTACCACCTAAAGGATGATAGGACAAACACTATCGCACAATCTAACACCAATCAAAGTGACAGACCTCCCACCAAAAGGATGACGGAGCGAAACACACACCGGCCACTACCACCAAAAGGATGATAAGACAAACACTATCGCACAATCTGACACCAATCCAAGTGACAGACCCCCCACCAAAAGGATGACGGAGCGAAACACACACCGGCCACTACCACCAAAAGGATGATAAGAAAAACACTATCGCACAATCTGACACTAATCCAAGTGACAGACCCCCACCAAAAGGATGACGGAGCAAAACACACACCGGCCACTACCACCTAAAGGATGATAGGACAAACACTATCGCACAATCTGACACCAATCAAAGTGACAGACCCCCACCAAAAGGATGACGGAGCGAAACACACACCGGCCACTACCACCAAAAGGATGATAGGACAAACACTATCGCACAATCTGACACCAATCCAAGTAACAGACCCCCCACCAAAAGGATGACGGAGCGAAACACACACCGGCCACTACCACCAAAAGAATGATAGGACAAACACTATCGCATAATCTAACGCCAATCCAAGTGATAGACCCCCCCACCAAAAGGATGACGGAGCGAAACACACACCGGCCACTACCACCAAAAGGATGATAAGACAAACACTATCGCACAATCTGACACCAATCCAAGTGAAAGACCCCCCACCAAAAGGATGACGGAGCGAAACACACACCGGCCACTACCACCAAAAGGATGATAAGACAAACACTATCGCACAATCTGACACTAATCCATGTGACAGACCCCCACCAAAAGGATGACGGAGCAAAACACACACCGGCCACTACCACCTAAAGGATGATAGGACAAACACTATCGCACAATCTGACACCAATCAAAGTGATAGACCCCCACCAAAAGGATGACGGAGCGAAGCACACACCGGCCACTACCATCAAAAGGATGATAGGACAAACACTATCGCACAATCTGACACCAATCCAAGTAACAGACCCCCCACCAAAAGGATGACGGAGCGAAACACACACCGGCCACTACCACCAAAAGAATGATAGGACAAACACTATCGCATAATCTGACGCCAATCCAAGTGATAGGCCCCCCACCAAAAGGATGACGGAGCGAAACACACACCGACCACTACCACCAAAAGGATGATAGGACAAACACTATCGCACAATCTGACACCAATCCAAGTGATAGACCCCCACCAAAAGGATGACGGAGCGAAACACACACCGGCCACTACCACCAAAAGGATGATAGGACAAACACTATCGCACTATCTGACACCAATCCAAGTGATAGACCCCCCACCAAAAGGATGACGGAGCGAAACACACACCGACCACTACCACCAAAAGAATGATAGGACAAACACTATCGCATAATCTGACGCCAATCCAAGTGATAGACCCCCCACCAAAAGGATGACGGAGCGAAACACACACCCACCACTATCACCAAAAGGATGATAGGACAAACACTATCGCACAATCTGACACCAATCCAAGTGATAGACCCCCACCAAAAGGATGACGGAGCGAAACACACACCGGCCACTACCACCAAAAGGATGATAGGACAAACACTGTCGCACTATCTGACACCAATCCAAGTGATAGACCCCCACCAAAAGGATGACGGAGCGAAACACACACCGGCCACTACCACCAAAAGGATGATAGGACAAAGACTATCACACAATATGACACCAATCAAAGTGACAGACCCCCCACCAAAAGGATGACGGACGAAACACACACCGGCCACTACCACCAAAAGGATGATAAGAAAAACACTATCGCACAATCTGACACTAATCCAAGTGACAGACCCCCACCAAAAGGATGACGGAGCAAAACACACACCGGCCACTACCACCTAAAGGATGATAGGACAAACACTATCGCACAATCTGACACCAATCAAAGTGACAGACCCCCACCAAAAGGATGACGGAGCGAAACACACACCGGCCACTACCACCAAAAGGATGATAGGACAAACACTATCGCACAATCTGACACCAATCCAAGTAACAGACCCCCCACCAAAAGGATGACGGAGCGAAACACACACCGGCCACTACCACCAAAAGAATGATAGGACAAACACTATCGCATAATCTAACGCCAATCCAAGTGATAGACCCCCCCACCAAAAGGATGACGGAGCGAAACACACACCGGCCACTACCACCAAAAGGATGATAAGACAAACACTATCGCACAATCTGACACCAATCCAAGTGAAAGACCCCCCACCAAAAGGATGACGGAGCGAAACACACACCGGCCACTACCACCAAAAGGATGATAAGACAAACACTATCGCACAATCTGACACTAATCCATGTGACAGACCCCCACCAAAAGGATGACGGAGCAAAACACACACCGGCCACTACCACCTAAAGGATGATAGGACAAACACTATCGCACAATCTGACACCAATCAAAGTGATAGACCCCCACCAAAAGGATGACGGAGCGAAGCACACACCGGCCACTACCACCAAAAGGATGATAGGACAAACACTATCGCACAATCTGACACCAATCCAAGTAACAGACCCCCCACCAAAAGGATGACGGAGCGAAACACACACCGGCCACTACCACCAAAAGAATGATAGGACAAACACTATCGCATAATCTGACGCCAATCCAAGTGATAGGCCCCCCACCAAAAGGATGACGGAGCGAAACACACACCGACCACTACCACCAAAAGGATGATAGGACAAACACTATCGCACAATCTGACACCAATCCAAGTGATAGACCCCCACCAAAAGGATGACGGAGCGAAACACACACCGGCCACTACCACCAAAAGGATGATACGACAAACACTATCGCACTATCTGACACCAATCCAAGTGATAGACCCCCCACCAAAAGGATGACGGAGCAAAACACACACCGACCACTACCACCAAAAGAATGATAGGACAAACACTATCGCATAATCTGACGCCAATCCATGTGATAGACCCCCCACCAAAAGGATGACGGAGCGAAACACACACCGACCACTATCACCAAAAGGATGATAGGACAAACACTATCGCACAATCTGACACCAATCCAAGTGATAGACCCCCACCAAAAGGATGACGGAGCGAAACACACACCGGCCACTACCACCAAAAGGATGATAGGACAAACATTGTCGCACTATCTGACACCAATCCAAGTGATAGACCCCCCACCAAAAGGATGACGGAGCGAAACACACACCGGCCACTACCACCAAAAGGATGATAGGACAAAGACTATCACACAATATGACACCAATCAAAGTGACAGACCCCCCACCAAAAGGATGACGGAGCGAAACACACACCGGCCACTACCACCAAAAGGATGATAGGATAAACACTATCGCACAATCTGACACCAATCCAAGTGACAGACCCCCCACCAAAAGGATGACGGAGCGAAACACACACCGACCACTACCACCAAAAGGATGATAAGACAAACACTATCGCATAATCTGACACTAATCCAAGTGACAGACCCCCCACCAAAAGGATGACGGAGCGAAACACACACCGGCCAAAACCACCTAAAGGATGATAGGACAAACACTATCGCACAATCTGACACCAATCAAAGTGACAGACCCCCCACCAAAAGGATGACGGAGCGAAACACACACCGGCCACTACCACCAAAAGGATGATAGGACAAACACTATCGCACAATCTGACACCAATCCAAGTGAAAGACCCCCCACCAATAGGATGACGTAGCGAAACACACACCGACCACTACCACCAAAAGGATGATAGGACAAACACTATCGCACAATCTGACACTAATCCAAGTGACAGACCCCCCACCAAAAGGATGACGGAGCGAAACACACACTGGCCACTACCACCAAAAGGATGATAGGATAAACAATATCGCACAATCTGACACCAATCCAAGTGACAGACCCCCCATCAAAAGGATAATGGAGCGAAACACACACCGGCCACTACCACCAAAAGGATGATAGGACAAACACTATCGCACAATCTGACACCAATCCAAGTGATAGACCCCCACGAAAAGGATGACGGAGCGAAACACACACCGGCCACTACCACCAAAAGGATGATAGGACAAACACTATCGCACAATCTGCACTAATCCAAGTGACAAACCCCCCACCAAAAGGATGACGGAGCGAAACACACACCGGCCACTACCACCAAAAGAATGATAGGACAAACACTATCGCACAATCTGACACCAATCCAAGTGACAGACCCCCCACCAAAAGGATGACGGAGCGAAACACACACCGACCACTACCACCAAAAGGATGATAGGACAAACACTATCGCACAATCTGACACCAATCCAAGTGACAGACCCCCCACCAAAAGGATGACGGAGCGAAACACACACCGGCCACTACCACCAAAAGGATGATAGGACAAACACTATCGCAAAATGTGAAACCAATCCAAGTGAGAGACCCCCCACCAAAAGGATGACGGAGCGAAACATACACCGGCCACTATCACCTAAAGGATGATAGGACAAACACTATAGCACAATCTGACACCAATCAAAGTGACAGACCCCCCACCAAAAGGATGACGGAGCGAAACACACACCGGCCACTACCACCAAAAGGATGATAGGACAAACACTATCGCACAATCTGACACCAATCCAAGTGATAGACCCCCACGAAAAGGATGACGGAGCGAAACACACACCGGCCACTACCACCAAAAGGATGATAAGACAAACACTATCGCACAATCTGACACTAATCCAAGTGACAAACCCCCCACCAAAAGGATGACGGAGCGAAACACACACCGGCCACTACCACCAAAAGAATGATAGGACAAACACTATCGCACAATCTGACACCAATCCAAGTGACAGACCCCCCACCAAAAGGATGACGGAGCGAAACACACACCGACCACTACCACCAAAAGGATGATAGGACAAACACTATCGCACAATCTGACACCAATCCAAGTGACAGACCCCCCACCAAAAGGATGACGGAGCGAAACACACACCGGCCACTACCACCAAAAGGATGATAGGACAAACACAATCGCACGATCTCACACTAATCCAAGTGACAGACCCCCCACCAAAAGGATGACGGAGCGAAACACACACCGGCTACTACCACCAAAAGGATGATAGGACAAACAATATCGCACAATCTGACACCAATCCAAGTGACAGACCCCCCATCAAAAGGATAACGGAGCGAAACACACACCGGCCACTACCACCAAAAGGATGATAGGACAAACACTATCGCACAATCTGACACCAATCCAAGTGATAGACCCCCACCAAAAGGATGACGGAGCGAAACACACACCGGCCACTACCACCAAAAGGATGATAGGACAAACACTATCGCACAATCTGACACTAATCCAAGTGACAGACCCCCCACCAAAAGGATGACGGAGCGAAACACACACCGGCCACTACCACCAAAAGAATGATAGGACAAACACTATAGCACAATCTGACGCCAATCCAAGTGATAGACCCCCCACCAAAAGGATGACGGAGCGAAACACACACCGGCCACTATCACCAGAAGGATGATAGGACAAACACTATCGCACAATCTAACACCAATCCAAGTGATAGACCCCCACCAAAAGGATGACGAAGCGAAACACACACCGGCCACTACCACCAAAAGGATGATAGGACAAACACTATCGCACAATCTGATACCAATCCAAGTGATAGACCCCCCACCAAAAGGATGACAAAGCGAAACACACACCGGCCACTACCACCAAAAGAATGATAGGACAAACACTATCGCACAATCTGACACCAATCCAAGTGACAGACCCCCCACCAAAAGGATGACGGAGCGAAACACACACCGGCCACTACCACCAAAAGGATGATAGGACAAACACTATCGCAAAATCTGACACCAATCCAAGTGAGAGACCCCCCACCAAAAGGATAACGGAGCGAAACATACACCGACCACTACCACCTAAAGGATGATAGGACAAACACTATCGCACAATCTAACACCAATCAAAGTGACAGACCCCCCACCAAAAGGATGACGGAGCGAAACACATACCGGCCACTACCACCAAAAGGATGATAAGACAAACACTATCGCACAATCTGACACCAATCCAAGTGACAGACCCCCCACCAAAAGGATGACGGAGCGAAACACACACCGGCCACTACCACCAAAAGGATGATAAGAAAAACACTATCGCACAATCTGACACTAATCCAAGTGACAGACCCCCACCAAAAGGATGACGGAGCAAAACACACACCGGCCACTACCACCTAAAGGATGATAGGACAAACACTATCGCACAATCTGACACCAATCAAAGTGACAGACCCCCACCAAAAGGATGACGGAGCGAAACACACACCGGCCACTACCACCAAAAGGATGATAGGACAAACACTATCGCACAATCTGACACCAATCCAAGTAATAGACCCCCCACCAAAAGGATGACGGAGCGAAACACACACCGGCCACTACCACCAAAAGAATGATAGGACAAACACTATCGCATAATCTAACGCCAATCCAAGTGATAGACCCCCCACCAAAAGGATGACGGAGCGAAACACACACCGGCCACTACCACCAAAAGGATGATAAGACAAACACTATCGCACAATCTGACACCAATCCAAGTGAAAGATCCCCCACCAAAAGGATGACGGAGCGAAACACACACCGGCCACTACCACCAAAAGGATGATAAGACAAACACTATCGCACAATCTGACACTAATCCAAGTGACAGACCCCCACCAAAAGGATGACGGAGCAAAACACACACCGGCCACTACCACCTAAAGGATGATAGGACAAACACTATCACACAATCTGACACCAATCAAAGTGACAGACCCCCACCAAAAGGATGACGGAGCGAAGCACACACCGGCCACTACCACCAAAAGGATGATAGGACAAACACTATCGCACAATCTGACACCAATCCAAGTAACAGACCCCCCACCAAAAGGATGACGGAGCGAAACACACACCGGCCACTACCACCAAAAGAATGATAGGACAAACACTATCGCATAATCTGACGCCAATCCAAGTGATAGGCCCCCCACCAAAAGGATGACGGAGCGAAACACACACCGACCACTACCACCAAAAGGATGATAGGACAAACACTATCGCACAATCTGACACCAATCCAAGTGATAGACCCCCACCAAAAGGATGACGGGGCGAAACACACACCGGCCACTACCACCAAAAAGATGATAGGACAAACACTATCGCACTATCTGACACCAATCCAAGTGATAGACCCCCCACCAAAAGGATGACGGAGCGAAACACACACCGACCACTACCACCAAAAGAATGATAGGACAAACACTATCGCATAATCTGACGCCAATCCAAGTGATAGACCCCCCACCAAAAGGATGACGGAGCGAAACACACACCGACCACTATCACCAAAAGGATGATACGACAAACACTATCGCACAATCTGACACCAATCCAAGTGATAGACCCCCACCAAAAGGATGACGGAGCGAAACACACACCGGCCACTACCACCAAAAGGATGATAGGACAAACACTATCGCACTATCTGACACCAATCCAAGTGATAGACCCCCCACCAAAAGGATGACGGAGTGAAACACACACCGGCCACTACCACCAAAAGGATGATAGGACAAAGACTATCACACAATCTGACACCAATCAAAGTGACAGACCCCCCACCAAAAGGATGACGGAGCGAAACACACACCGGCCACTATCACCAAAAGGATGATACGATAAACACTATCGCACAATCTGACACCAATCCAAGTGACAGACCCCCCACCAAAAGGATGACGGAGCGAAACACACACCGGCCACTACCACCAAAAGGATGATAGGACAAACACTATCGCACTATCTGACACCAATCCAAGTGATAGACCCCCCACCAAAAGGATGACGGAGCGAAACACACACCGGCCACTACCACCTAAAGGATGATAGGACAAACACTATTGCACAATCTGACACCAATCAAAGTGACAGACCCCCCACCAAAAGGATGACGGAGTGAAACACACACCGGCCACTACCACCAAAAGGATGATAGGACAAACACTATCGCACAATCTGAAACCAATCCAAGTGAAAGACCCCCCACCAATAGGATGACGGAGCGAAACCCACACCGGCCACTACCACCAAAAGGATGATAGGACAAACACTATCGCACAATCTGACACTAATCCAAGTGACAGACCCCCCACCAAAAGGATGACGGAGCGAAACACACACCGGCCACTACCACCAAAAGGATGATAGGACAAACAATATTGCACAATCTGACACCAATCCAAGTGACAGACCCCCCATCAAAAGGATAACAGAGCGAAACACACACCGGCCACTACCACCAAAAGGATGATAGGACAAACACTATCGCACAATCTGACACCAATCCAAGTGATAGACCCCCACGAAAAGGATGACAGAGCGAAACACACACCGGCCACTACCACCAAAAGGATGATAGGACAAACACTATCGCACAATCTGACACTAATCCAAGTGACAAACCCCCCACCAAAAGGATGACGGAGCGAAACACACACCGGCCACTACCACCAAAAGAATGATAGGACAAACACTATCGCACAATCTGACACCAATCCAAGTGACAGACCCCCACCAAAAGGATGACGGAGCGAAACACACACCGACCACTACCACCAAAAGGATGATAGGACAAACACTATCGCACAATCTGACACCAATCCAAGTGACAGACCCCCCCACCAAAAGGATGACGGAGCGAAACACACACCGGCCACTACCACCAAAAGGATGATAGGACAAACACTATCGCAAAATGTGAAACCAATCCAAGTGAGAGACCCCCCACCAAAAGGATGACGGAGCGAAACATACACCGGCCACTACCACCTAAAGGATGATAAGACAAACACTATAGCACAATCTGACACCAATCAAAGTGACAGACCCCCCACCAAAAGGATGACGGAGCGAAACACACACCGGCCACTACCACCAAAAGGATGATAGGACAAACACTATCGCACAATCTGACACCAATCCAAGTGATAGACCCCCACCAAAAGGATGACGGAGTGAAACACACACCGGCCACTACCACCAAAAGGATGATAGGACAAACACTATCGCACAATCTGACACTAATCCAAGTGACAGACCCCCACCAAAAGGATGACGGGGCGAAACACACACCGGCCACTACCACCAAAAGAATGATAGGACAAACACTATCGCACAATCTGACGCCAATCCAAGTGATAGACCCCCCACCAAAAGGATGACGGAGCGAAACACACACCGGCCACTATCACCAGAAGGATGATAGGACAAACACTATCGCACAATTTGACACCAATCCAAGTGATAGACCCCCACCAAAAGGATGACGGAGCGAAACACACATCGGCCACTACCACCAAAAGGATGATAGGACAAACACTATCGCACAATCTGACACCAATCCAAGTGACAGACCCCCCACCAAAAGGATGACGGAGCGAAACACACACCGGCCACTACCACCAAAAGGATGATAGGACAAACACTATCGTACAATCTGACACTAATCCAAGTGACAGACCCCCCACCAAAAGGATGACGGAGCGAAACACACACCGGCCACTACCACCAAAAGGATGATAGGACAAACAATATCGCATAATCTGACACCAATCCAAGTGACAGACCCCCCATCAAAAGGATAACGGAGCGAAACACACACCGGCCACTACCACCAAAAGGATGATAGGACAAACACTATCGCACAATCTGACACCAATCCAAGTGATAGACCCCCACGAAAAGGATGACGGAGCGAAACACACACCGGCCACTACCACCAAAAGGATGATAGGACAAACACTATCGCACAATCTGACACTAATCCAAGTGACAGACCCCCCACCAAAAGGATGACGGAGCAAAACACACACCGGCCACTACCACCAAAAGAATGATAGGACAAACACTATCGCACAATCTGACACCAATCCAAGTGACAGACCCCCCACCAAAAGGATGACGGAGCGAAACACACACCGACCACTACCACCAAAAGGATGATAGGACAAACACTATCGCACAATCTGACACCAATCCAAGTGACAGACCCCCCACCAAAAGGATGACGGAGCGAAACACACACCGGCCACTACCACCAAAAGGATGATAGGACAAACACTATCGCAAAATGTGAAACCAATCCAAGTGAGAGACCCCCCACCAAAAGGATGACGGAGCGAAACATACACCGGCCACTACCACCTAAAGGATGATAAGACAAACACTATAGCACAATCTGACACCAATCAAAGTGACAGACCCCCCACCAAAAGGATGACGGAGCGAAACACACACCGGCCACTACCACCAAAAGGATGATAGGACAAACACTATCGCACAATCTGACACCAATCCAAGTGATAGACCCCCACCAAAAGGATGACGGAGCGAAACACACACCGGCCACTACCACCAAAAGGATGATAGGACAAACACTATCGCACAATCTGACACTAATCCAAGTGACAGACCCCCCACCAAAAGGATGATGGAGCGAAACACACACCGGCCACTACCACCAAAAGAATGATAGGACAAACACTATCGCACAATCTGACGCCAATCCAAGTGATAGACCCCCCACCAAAAGGATGACGGAGCGAAACACACACCGGCCACTATCACCAGAAGGATGATAGGACAAACACTATCGCACAATTTGACACCAATCCAAGTGATAGACCCCCACCAAAAGGATGACGGAGCGAAACACACACCGGCCACTACCACCAAAAGGATGATAGGACAAACACTATCGCACAATCTGACACCAATCCAAGTGATAGACCCCCCACCAAAAGGATGACGGAGCGAAACACACACCGGCCACTACCACCAAAAGGATGATAGGACAAACACTATCGCACAATCTGACACCAATCCAAGTGACAGACCCCCCCACCAAAAGGATGACGGAGCGAAACACACACCGGCCACTACCACCAAAAGGATGATAGGACAAACACTATCGCACAATCTGACACTAATCTAAGTGACAGACCCCCCACCAAAAGGATGACGGAGCGAAACACACACCGGCCACTACCACCAAAAGGATGATAGGACAAACAATATCGCACAATCTGACACCAATCCAAGTGACAGACCCCCCATCAAAAGGATAACGGAGCGAAACACACACCGGCCACTACCACCAAAAGGATGATAGGACAAACACTATCGCACAATCTGACACCAATCCAAGTGATAGACCCCTGTCGCTACTGCGAAAATCGGCGCTGGCTGAACAGAAGAGTCGCCACCGTGCGTTATTTATCCCACGGGAGGGAAAGGAAACGCTCAGAGTAAACCTCGCACAACACGGGAAAGGTATGGTCGTCGCAACCAAAACCTGGATTCGGGAGTCGGTTACGCAAGGGGAAGGTATTAGCACCCCTCACGTCCGTCGTACTCGACGGGATCCACGCTTGTTTTCGGGTATGGATTGTTATTCTATCTAAACTATAGGTCAAGGGTTAAAAAGAAAAAAAAAATGAAAATAAAAAATGACTCGGCAAAGTATCGCACTTTATGCCTACGTATTCCCGTCTGGAACGAGAAATCAGAGTCAACGTAGTTCGCCTACCTACGGGAAAGGAGGGGAAGGTTGCTCGCTAGGATATCGCATCCTATGCCTACGTACTTCCACACGGCATGGAAGATCAGAGCAAACGTAGTTCGGGCCACGTACGACACAAGCTTGTCTTGGTTGATTTTATTCCTTCTGAAAAGGTTTTCTTGATTAACAGTCCCGGCGGACAAAAATGACGTCTTGATGAGTTCACATTCTTTTACGGAAGAAGTGTCTTTTATTGTGTTTGAAATCTTTATGTGTTTTTCTGTTTGTTTTGAGAGAGACAGAACTCTAACCTACGGTTGCGAAGGGAAACAAACTAACCTAATGTTATCATGCATGGGTTAAGACCTAGTGTCTATCATGCTCCTCTCTTGCGCAGAGAGAAACAGAGATCCTAAGGGATAGGCAGAAACAGAAACAATATCAGATATATACAGTAAAACAGTAAAATGCATGGATGCAACAGTACAAGCGAGGCAAGGGAGTCCCACTCAACCTCGAACCTAGAAAACAATAGGCAAAAGTGAACAGGCTTCACTTTCAACCCAGCAGGGTAAACAGCAAACAATACAGCTCAGAAAACCAATCAATACATCAGCAAATGAAATACAGCAATAAAGGAAGCAGCATCAGCAGCTCTGAATCAACAACTGGCTTCAAGTAATCTCCAATCACTCACAGGCTTCAACAAGCATCAATCTTCATCTTCATGGCCTTCAGGCAAGGGCTTTGATCATCAGTCTTCTATCTGCAATGGCTTTTCTTCAAGCTCAAACCTCCAGGATGAGGGATTAGTCACAAGAGTGAATTGGATGTTAAGCAATCAGTTGACTACCAAAGGTGGTGAACAAACTGCTTCTAACACCAGAGACATTTTCTCTCAAGAGTTCTATCTCATAGACACTATCACCAAGCCTTCCAAGGGAAGGGGGTGAGTGTCTTAGAGAGACTCTGAATCACAGAGAAGGATGGATGCAGACAAGGCAATCCATGTTTGAGAAACAATCCTTCTAGTCTAGAGCTCTGCCTAGCTCCTAAACCCTAGTCTCCTCAACAGCTGCTGGTAAGAACCTCCTCTCCAACTCTGACAATTGATCTTCAATCTTTGAATCTCCAATGGTCTTCATCTTCACAAATCTTCAGCTTCCCCAGGGCCCCAGACAAACCCAATGCCCAAACAAACAATCAACAATCCCCAGAGGGCACACCACACCAGACAACAGATATACAGACAGTAATAATAGCAGTAGGGGAATCCTGACTTTTCTCTAAGGGATCTAATAACTACCCATAGCCCCTATAGTCCCATAACTAATCTACTCAAACCCTAAGTCCTAAGGGAAATGAAGTCACACTCCTAAGTTGTCACCTAAAACCCTAGTTTTGTACATGATGTTCAAGCATTTATTAATCACCCAAAATTAACCTCTAAAAATAGAAACTAAAATATTTCTACAAGCTTAATACCTCATCTAAACAATATGAAAAGAATGACCAAAAAATATTAAAGCATGTGAGAGAACAAAAATCATAAAAATGATGCATGAAATGAAACTATTTAATATGACATTTATTTAGAAAATATGGAAAAAATATGAAATAAAAATAAAAATGAAATTTTATTTGATGAAAATTTTCTAGACATTTTAATGTAAAAGATGTAAAAAGAATGGATGAAAATGCATTTTTTATGAATTAGTTATGAATTTATGAAATTGGTGAAAATTAAAATGAAATTAAGAAAATTAAATGAATTAAAATGAAGGAGGGGTGTTAAAAGAAGTTCGCCCCAGTTATATCCAGGATGGGCCTCATAATGGGGGTGCAGATAGCGCCTCTGGCTTAAGCCCAAACGAGTCAGAATTAAAGAAAATGAAACAAACACACTGGGGGTGAAAATAGCGTCAGATTCATGTTGAAATTGGTTTGGGCTTGGTTTATGGGGGTGGGGATAACACAAGCCAACTCAGGCCCGCCCGTTTCAATTAATGAAACGGCGCGTTTTGGCCAAAACGTTTCCCTCCCAAAATCAGATTAAACACTAGCCATTGGATTGCGCTCCAAGTCAAAAGTCCAAGACAAAATGAACGGCCACGATTATTTCTTCCTCCTTGGTTCTGCAAATTAGGGTTTTAATCACCATGGCAGCCATGCTCGAGCAATCTTCCACCTCTCTGTTCTCATCCTACACGCCACGAATCCACATGCTGTGAACATGAAAACTACTCTACAACTCTCCCTCTACAATCCTAGGGCATCAGTTTTCTTTGAAATTCACCACAACGACAAACACGATTGAATCAACATCTGGTCACCATGAGATTACACTGATATGCACCAACTCAATTCTTCTTCAAACTTAACCTAAACTAATCTACACATAATGGAGATTAACCTGCGCTATCCAACTAACATTATGATGCCCTAACCTAATAGATCTTCACCCTAACAGTTTGTTGCACCTGTCACCAACCATCACCAATCCTTTCCAAATTCATCTAAACTAATCTCCTAACCACCTAGATTGCATCTAAACTAACAACATCATGCCAAACTAACCAGATCAAGCAGTTTGAATGAAAACTTACCTAGTGAGAAATCTTGAGAAACAGCTATGGAAGATGTGGATCTGAAGCTTCTAAGTGTTGGATCTTGATCAACAAGCTCAGTAATCAATTCTGTATGCAATATTTTGGAGCTTCCTTGCTTGAATTATGCTGTCCAATGGAATTTGCAACTTTGATGTTCTTGAAAAAAAAGCACTCGAAAATGGATGAGAATCACCAAAACCTTGCTTCAATCCTGATCTATGATGATAATGGAGCAAGATTGAATCAATGTGGATGATGATTTTGTGAAGAATTTGAGAGAATTGCAATGAAACTTCAATGAAAAGAATGAGGGAATTTGTGAAATTCTTGGTGCAAATGAAGCCAACCCTTGCCAAATTCTCCTTTCATGAATATATAGACCCCAAATGAACATTCTAGATCCATCTTGCACATTCCCTTGTTTTCCAACTTTGGTTCATTTTGATTATGTTTCTTAAAAGGCAAGCAACCATGGATAACTTTCTTTTTTCCTTCTAAACTCAAAAAAGTGTTTGAACCATTGTTCTTAGAATTGTTTTTCCATTCAAAATCATATATTGGAAGTCTCCATTTGGACTTGTAAATCTCCCAAACCATTTTCCATCTTGAATTTATTCACTTTATAAGCCATTTTAATTCATATTTTGACCAATCATGCAACTCCATGCTATGAGCTTCTCCAATAATTTTTGACCTTCTTTCTAGACTTAAAATCCCATTTGGAGCAAGTTTGATGTTGTAAGTTTTTCCATTTGAGGCCTCCTTGTATGAGTTTTGGACATAGGTTAAAATGACCTGTAATTCACAAATGCCCAAAATACCCTTTGCTTGCCAAGACCATAAGTTGAGTTCTCCACATCATATGAAGGCATGCCATACCATTCTAGAAAGCTAAGACAATGAGGAACAATTCTTATGTTGACCAAGAATTCATTTGAAATCTCCTTGAGGGGTAAAACTAGCTTGGAAGTCAAGTCACTTTCACAGACAAAAATTCAGATACCCCAGATGACCTGTAACTTGCAAGGACCATAACTTGAGTTCTATAAATCTCCTTAAGGTCTTCCACCACTCAAATTAAAGGTCTTGAGATCCTCTACAAGTTTCATGTTGGCCAAGAAGCCATTTGAAGCTAGCATTTTGACTTATCTTGCTTGGAAATTTGACCTAAACTAGGGGATTTTACAGAGAAACCCTAATTTAGTAACTCCTCTTCTCCTTGATTTCTCTTGAATTCTCCTTGTCATATCTCCATATCCTTCTTCATATGTCAAATGTTGATCCCCACATCTCTCCAATAGACTTGAATGCCCTTTTAAGTCAGTCAATTGCCCTAGGGTTGACCTAGGGTTAACCCAGATGAAACCCTAGTTGACTGTCTTCAACTGTAGCTCTTGTGCTTTCATCAATGACTTGTTTTCTTCTCCAAATGACTTTATAAGTCTCTCAAGATGTCTAGATGCTCTCCATGCTTTCATTTCACAGCTCATAACCCTCTTGTTGATCCTCAGATGCCCTCAGCTAGGAGATGGACTCAAGGCTTGATCTGCTGAACTCTTTGCTTTCAAATTCTTTCCTGATGACTTGAATGAGATGGAATTAGGATAATAACCTCATGATAGGCCTCTAGAGATGAGAATAATGATTGGTCCCCTGTTGAATGACTTGTTATGCTTATGCTATGCAGATGGTTAGTCTATGTACATGACTCTATATGCAAATGCTAATGATAATGAAACATAAACCAAGGAATAAGGTTGGGCAAATTTTAGGGTGCAACAGCTGCCCCTATTCAAGCGACTTGGACCCGATTGGGCGAAGAGCCCGGAGCCTTCAGACATTCGCGGTACGAGACGGTTGAATACTAGTGAAACCAGAAATTTGCCAACCGCAGAAATAAACTGCGCTCCTGCTTGAGGAATGACATTCGTCAGCTGAATCTGACTGTTACAGCAACCCACTGATCTCGCGCGACCGTGTTGGGGATTGTCTTCATCGTTCTGAAGAGGATTCTGTCATAACAGATTGCTTGCTTGTCCACGTTAGGACTCCGTCTGTCGTTAATACGAAGAAATATCAACTAGAACCTGTCCACGTTAGGACTCCACCTGCTGTTATCCCAGAAAAATCTCGGCAACTCCGCTGGGGATAATTCGTCTGCATTTCCATAAACCGCATCGTCCACGTTAGGAATAAAACTCTTCCACGTTAGGAGTAACGCTCGTCCACGTTAGGAATCATTTATTCTGTATCTGTCCACGTCAGGACTAACCCTTTCATCTTTCCACGTAAAGAGAACTACATCAATCTGTCCACGTAAGGACTCCAATACCACTTGACATGTCCGCGCCAGGACTCCAGTCTTTCCACGTAAGGAATTCCACTTTGATTCTGAATCTGTCCACGTCAGGACTCCACTCTTCTCGAATCTGTCCACGTCAGGACTCAACTCTTCACGCATCTGTCCACGTCAGGACTCAACTCTTTTATCTTTCCACGCCAGGAAGCAATCTTCTTTCCGCGTAAGGAGAACTATATCACTCTGTCCACGTAAGGACTCCAATACCGCTTGACATGTCCACGTCAGGACTCCATTCTTTCCACGTAAGAAATACAACCTTTGGTTCTGAACCTGTCCACGTCAGGACTCAACTTTTCTCGAATCTGTCCACGTCAGGACTCAACTCTTCACGCATCTGTCCACGTCAGGACCCCAATTTCTCCGCGTAAGGAATAAACTTCTTCTTCCACGTTAGGAATATCTTCTTTGATCTGTCCGCGTCAGGACTAAACTCTTCCACGTCAGGAATAATCCATTTCTTTCCACGTCAGGAATCAATCTTGATATGTCCGCGTCAGGACTTAATCTTTCCACGTAAGGAAACTATCGTTTTCCACGTCAGGAATACTGTCATTTCCACGTAAGGAACTACCTTTTGATACGTCCGCGTAAGGACTACCTCGTCCACGTTAGGACCCACTTCTCCTTATTAGGAATAATAGTTTCTCTGATTCGTCCACGTCAGGACACTGATCTCGTCTTGATTTGTCCACGTTAGGACTCAGGCGTATTCGACCTGCTGAGGAAATAAAACTTGTCCACGTGAGGACTCATACCCTCGACCCACTGGGGAAATAACTTGTCCGCGTAAGGACTCACGCGTCTTCGACTTGCTGGGGAAATATCCGCGTCAGGACTTACACTTTGCCAACAACACGAAGAAGTATAAATTTGTCCACGTCAGGATTTCCCATCCGATCAATACCGAGAAATCAAATCTGTCCACGTTAGGACTAGCACGTATCGTCAACCTGAGGAAATGTCCACGTCAGGACTCCGCCTTCCAACAGCTCTGAGAAATCGAACCTGCCCACGTTAGGACTAGCACCTCCCATCAGCCCAGGGAAATAAACCTGTCCACGCTAGGACGCCCACTTCTGAAGAAACCCCGCCAATCTAGGAATAAACCGTCCGCGTTAGGACTTGGTTCTTCAATGATCCTCACCCACAAACTTCTTAGCACTGACGTGACAGCGACTTCGAGATGAACTCTACTGGGGATGTCTGAAAACCAACTATCGGACGCCTGCTCTGATAACCGGCGGTGGCCTCTGAAATTCTGATTCGTGCGACCCGTTGATGACAAACAAACTCTGCTTGGGGGACAAGGAGATTCTTATCCTGGCCACTCTGGCTGGGGAAAATAAGAGACATTTACACAAATGACTCCGCTGGAGACAAAGAGAGTTTTATCATGATAACTCTGTGGGGGATGCAGCCAAAACTGACATTGGATATCTCCTGCCGAGATCTTGAATGTTTGATCGTTCATCTGAGCGAGAGCTCTCTCCACCGGAACTGCTAGAATACAGAAACTGTTTCAGCAAAATAAATGCTGAAAGGGCAATGCCGACTCCGCCGGGGATAGCCGGATGCTACAGAATTGTGCCAGCAAAATAAATGCTGGAAGGGTGAAGTCGACCCTGCTGGGAAGTTGGGAACTCAAACCAAACGTCTTGTTGAAGTAACCCCCTGCTGGGGAATATGACTTTGCCGAGGAATAGCAGATGTGCACAGTATGATCGGACTTTCTGCTGGAACGTGAACCGATATCACCAGTATCTCTGACAAAATAAATGACAGGACCCAACATCAACTCTGCTTTGGAGAGTCTTGACCTTCGAATTCCACTGGAAGGAAAGAACACTTGCTGAAAGAACTCCGCTGGAGAGGGGATGATTCTCTAAGGGAAAATTAACTGACTCCGCTGGGGGAGAATGCCTGACCCTGCGGGGAACGATGAACCTGTCTGAATACAGCCTTACGATCTCGGAATCACTAAACTCTGCTGAGGTCGATTAACTTCTCTGGAGCACGTCCTTTGGATAAGCTACGGCTAGCTGGGGAATTCTATCCTTCTTCATGAAGAACATGCATGACCTGCGTGAAGATCGAGTCTTTCGTTATCACAATCTTTTGATCATCCTCCTCGTATGGTTATGAAATCTGCAACAACACAAACAAGACAAGACAAGCCTATGCAATCAAATCAATTCAGGTTAGTGACGTTACACTCAGTCAATTCAAAGCTTTAGCAATTGTTGGCAAGGGCCAATGATGTTATACTCATGTTAGTTTCATCAAACTTAGGCGTTTTATCATGCGCAAAACAGTAAAGAACAATCATCAAGTGCTGAATAACACATTTTCATTGATTGGGCCCCTGAATGGGCGGAGTTTTTGTACACGGGATGTAACTCCTGAAAAGAGGAAGCTACGCGAAGCAAATACATAAGTATGAAAGTATGCACAAGAAGCATAAATATTGACAAATTAAATTTTGTACACATGTCGGCAACTGGATGCAGATGAACACCACGAACTGATCCTCCCATGACTCGTCCGACTCTAATGCTTTCCCGGTATCCCCACTTCTGAAGAGGTCGTATCCGATAACTGATTCCTCAAATATATTCTCCCGCATTGATGCTCATTGCAATATCAAATTCGGACCGCAGTCATTTGCTTTTCAAATCCCTAACTTTTGCGTGAACCGCCCTTTACGGGTTTTCAGTTCACCGGGATACCCTTTTTTGCCGAAGCCGCCCAGTGTAGGTTTTCAACTTCGCGGGTGTACGTTTTTTCAATTTTATCCCTAACTTTTGCCCGAACCTTTCATTCTGTTTTTGGTTCGCCAGGATGCCCCATTTTTGCCTGGACTCTTTTTTTTCGTCCAGCGGGTCTATTTTAAGCAAAGTATTTTTTAACTGCGTCCGAATTCACAGGTGACGCAAAGTCTTCTCCGTCCATGGTGGACAACAATAAAGCTCCTCCTGAAAAGACTTTACTAACAACGTATGGCCCTTCGTAGTTGGGGGTCCACTTGCCCCTGTGATCTGCTTGCGGCGGGAGAATCCTTTTCAGCACAAGGTCGCCCGTCCGAAAGCTTCGCGGAAGTATCTTCTTGTCGTACGCTTTCTTCATTCGTCTTTGGTACAAACGACCGTATGCCAGAGAAGCTAGCCTCTTCTCATCCATCAAACTCAGTTGGTTCAATCTATTCGTTACCCATTCTGCCTCGTCCAGCTGAACGTCTCGCAATACCCTCAGAGAAGGGATCTCAACTTCTAATGGTAATACCGCTTCCATTCCGTACACTAACGAGAACGGAGTTGCCCCGGTTGATGTGCGTACCGTCGTACGATAACCGTGCAAAGCGAAAGGTAGCATTTCATGCCAGTCTTTATAAGTCACCACCATTTTCTGGACTATCTTCTTGATATTTTTATTGGCCGCTTCGACAGCGCCATTCATCTTGGGTCGGTAAGGGGAGGAGTTGTGATGTTCGATCTTGAAATTCTGACAGAGCTCCTTCATCATTTTGTTGTTCAGATTAGAACCATTATCCGTGATTATCCGCTCGGGGATCCCATATCGGCAAATGATATCTCTCTTGATAAATCTAGCCACCACTTGCTTCGTTACATTTGCGTAAGACGCTGCTTCCACCCACTTGGTGAAATAATCGATTGCTACTAGGATGAACCGATGCCCGTTAGAAGCCGTCGGCTCAATTTTTCCAATCATATCGATTCCCCACATCGAGAATGGCCAGGGGGATGACATCACATTTAGAGGACTCGGAGGCACATGTATCTTGTCAGCGTATATTTGGCACTTGTGGCACTTCCTTGCGAACTTGAAACAATCAGTTTCCATCGTCAGCCAAAAATAACCTGCCCGCAGCAATTTTCTCGTCATAGCATGCCCACCAGCATGCGTACCAAAGGCACCTTCGTGAATTTCCTCCATAAGAAGCTTTGCCTCTTTCTCGTCTACACAACGCAACAACACCAAATCGTGGTTTCTTCTGTATAAGACGCCATCCGGGTTCAAATAGAAATTGCCCGCTAATCTCCTGAGAGTCTTCTGATCTTGACTGGATGCCCCAGCCGGATACTCTTTATTCTTCAGGAAATTAAGGATATCAAAATACCACGGTTTGTCATCAGACGCTTCATCAATAGCAAATACATAAGCTGGCCGGTCCAACCGAGAGATAGTGATCTGGGGAGCTTCGTTCCAGAAGTTGACCTTGTACATGGAGGACAAGGTGGCAAGGGCGTCATCCATTTGATTTTCTGCCCGCGGCACGTGATGCAACTCAACCTTGTCGAAGAAAGGCAACAATCTCCTTGCATAATTCATGTAATGTACTAGATTGGGCTGACGTGTCTCCCATTCCCCTTTGATCTGATTCACCACCAGAGCTGAGTCTCCGTATACGTCTAGATGTTTGATTCGCAAATCAATGGCTTCCTCAAGCCCCATTATACAAGCTTCGTATTCAGCCTCATTGTTGGCAACGGCAAAGGTCAATCGGGCAGTAAACGGGATGTGCGACCCGTGTGGCGTAGTGATAATTGCCCCTATTCCGCTACCATAAGCATTCACAGCTCCGTCAAATATCATCTGCCATTTGGACCCCGGCTCTGGTCCCTCGTCTGGTAACGGCTCTTCGCAATCCTTCATCTTGAGATACATGATATCCTCGTCAGGAAAATCAAATCTCATTGATTGGTACTCTTCAATAGGCTGCTCCGCCAGATACTCAGACAGCACACTCCCTTTTATAGCCTTTTGCGAGACGTATTGAATATCATATTCAGTCAAGACCATCTGCCATCGGGCAATTCTACCTGACAACGCCTGCTTTTCGAATATATATTTGATTGGATCCATCTTCGAGATGAGCATGGTTGTATGATTTAGCATGTACTGCCTCAAACGCTTGGCGGCCCAGGCTAGCGCGCAACAAGTTTTCTCCAGCATTGAGTATCGAGATTCACAGTCTGTAAATTTCTTACTCAAGTAATAGATTGCATGCTCTTTTCTCCCCGTCTCGTCGTGTTGACCGAGAACGCAACCCATGCTCCCCTCAAGAACCGTCAGATACATTATCAAGGGTCTCCCTGCCACCGGGGGTATCAAAATAGGAGGCTCCTGCAGATACTTCTTTATCTTGTCGAACGCCTTTTGACAATTTTCGTTCCACGTTACAGCTTGATCTTTTTTCAAGAGCTTGAATAATGGTTCACACGTGGCCGTTAGGTGAGATATGAACCGGGCAATGTAGTTCAATCTCCCTAAAAACCCGCGCACCTCTTTCTCTGTTTTAGGCGTCGGCATTTCTTGAATCGCTTTTATTTTAGCAGGATCGACCTCTATTCCTCTTTCGCTTACGATAAACCCCAGGAGCTTACCCGATCTCACCCCGAAGGTGCATTTGTTAGGGTTCAGCCTCAGCCTGAACTTCCTAAGCCTTTTAAACAACTTCAACAGATTCACCAAATGCTCTTCCTCCGTCTGGGATTTGGCAATCATATCGTCAACATAAACTTCGATCTCTCTATGCATCATGTCATGAAAGAGAGTCGTCATCGCACGCTGATATGTTGCCCCAGCATTTTTCAAACCAAAGGGCATCACTTTGTAGCAAAATGTTCCCCAAGGCGTTATGAAAGTAGTCTTCTCCATATCCTCTGGCGCCATTTTAATTTGATTGTAGCCTGAAAAGCCATCCATGAAGGAGAATACAGAGTATTGAGCAGTATTATCAACTAACACGTCAATATGAGGAAGTGGAAAATCGTCTTTTGGGCTTGCTTTATTCAAATCTCTATAATCCACGCACATTCGAACCCTTCCATCTTTCTTTGGCACTGGTACGATGTTGGCAACCCATGAGGGATACTTCGTCACAGCCAGGAAACCAGCGTCCCACTGTTTCTGAACCTCCTCTTTGATCTTCATTGCCATATCTGGTCGAGTTCTGCGAAGCTTTTGTTTGACAGGCGGGCAATCTTCTTTCAGTGGCAGGCGATGCACAACCATATCAGTATCGAGCCCTGGCATATCTTGATACGACCAAGCGAATACATCATTATACTCTCGGAGCATTTCAACCAGTCTTCGCTTGATATCACTCTGCAGTGCGGCTCCGATACGAACATTTTTCTCAACCCCTTCCGACCCCAAATTGATAATTTCAATAACCTCGTCGTGAGGCAGAATGGCTCTTTCCTCTTGCTTCACCAACCAAGACAGTTCTTCAGGAATGTCGCTATCTTCAACAACCTCTTCTTCGGTCTGGAATACCGGGTGCTCGAAGTCGGGACGAGTCATAGGTGGCTCAAGGATGTCATCTGAAAATGTTATCCTGCAAAAGGAAGGGTTAAGTGCTTCAAAATGCGTATAAAGCGAATAACCACATTGCCATTTTATTGAAAAATACAAAACAAGAAAGACAGGGATTACAGTATTTGCACATGAAAAAAAACGCCATTCATTTAATGATTAACGCGCAATGTTTATAACAACACAGCCCTAAGCAAATCCTGATGCCCCGGGCAAGACATCAGATTATTCAACAATTAATAAAGCAAAGCATTACTGTTTAAAAGTCACAGGAACAAGCTCCTGAATAGACCAGTTGCACAGTCCTTGTCCTGGCGTGCTTGGCTGAATCCAGGCATCCATATCACAGTCACTGTCCCCTTCATCAGACTCCGAAGCAGCATTGACAGATTCATGGCGTACTCCACTGGCAGAGATGGTGATTGACTTTCTGAAGTGAGGGGCCCCCACGGAAGGAGTTGATGACGACGGTCGGTACCCCAGTCCGAACCGGTCCATTTTCACAGGAATGTCCAATACTTTGCCCCAGCCCATGGCTTCTCCGGCTTCCACTAGAGCTCGAGCTTCCTTATACGATGAGACAGCTATCTCTGGCACTTTGCTCGGCCTGGGACCCTTGTCCTTTATGCGCAAACCTTCGAATGCCTGGCATGGCGTCTCGTGGATCTCTCCGTCGACTTCCACATATTTAAACGAAGAAAGATGGCTGACCAGGATGTCTTCTTCTCCGCACACGGTGACTACACTGTCTCCGACCATATACTTTAACTTCTGATGCAGGGTAGACGTGACTGCCCCTGCCCCGTGAATCCAGGGTCTTCCCAGCAAGCAGCTGTACGCAGGCTGTATATCCATGATATAAAACTCCGTTGCAAACACTTCCGGCCCCACTTGCAGAGGCAAGGTAATCGATCCGAAGACTGTCCTCCGCGTGCCGTCAAACGCTCTGACTACCAAATCGCTGGGTGTACACAAAATCCCTCGAACATCCAGCTTCATCATTGCCTTCTTAGGCAGCACATTCAAAGACGACCCGGTGTCAACCAATACGTGCGACATTGTTGATCCCCTACACTCAACAGACACATGTAATGCCATATTATGACCCCTTCCTTTCGGAGTCAAGTCGAAATCAGTGAAGCCCAGACTGTGGCCTGCATTTACGTGTGCCAATACTCCTTCTAGCTGATTTACGGAGACATCCTGTGGTACAAAAAAAGTGTCCAGGACTTTCAGCAAAGCGTTCCTGTGGGCTTCCGAACATAACAGCAATGACAGAATAGATATTTTGGACGGCGTTTGTTGCAGATGCTCCACGATTTTATAATCACTTTTCCGAATTAAGCGCATGAGTTCTTCCACATCTTTCGATGCTGCTTCTTTTTCACTTGCTTGAACCGGAACATTCTCAACCGCTTTCCCCTTTCCTTTCGCTAGCCTTTCGGCCTCCACTTCAGGAGATATAAAGATCCTGCCGCTCCTCGTCATGCCTCCTGAGCCAACAACATTATCCACAACCTCCGCTGACTGCTTGTTAACATCGATTTTAATCCCGTCACAATACACCTCTAGCCCATATGACCATGGGACCGCTTTCGTGTTCTCATACGGGATTGGCCCGACTTTAGTTATGGTAATCGGTGGTCGCTGAGCTGGTGCTGAAATGGTGATCGTCTTCCTAGAAATTGTCACTGTGGCAACATCACTCCGATTATCCACTACTGCCCCTGCCGGCTCATCAGTTGCTGTTCGATCAAACTGCAATATACCTTCATCAATTAAGGCCTGAATGCCTTTCTTCAGATCCTCACACCCCCCAGACAGGGCCCAACAATCTAAACAGTACTCATTACATCCCGGGTAAACACCTCCTTGCAACAGTCGGCTCTTTATTTCGCTCAGCGGCGTCTTTAAATCCTCAACATTCATAATCAGATTCAGCCCTTCCTCGATCAGAACGGCGTTCGCCCCATGATTAGGCATGGGTTTCTGGACTATATTCGCACCTGTCGTTCCGAAGTTGATAGACTTGTTATCCAAAAGATCCTGCACAACGTGCTTAAAAGCATGGCAACCTTCTATATCATGGCCCGGGGCCCCAGAATGAAACTCGCAGCGTCTATTTGCATCATAACCGAACGGGGGAGTTCCCGTTATCGGTGCCAAGGTTCTTTTCTCTACCAGATTCAATCCCAACAATGTCTGCAATAAATCAGCATAGTTAGAGGGAGGCTTCTCGAACACCCTTCTCGGCTTACCACCCTGGAATTTTCGCTGAGCTTGCTGTGCCCCCTGATGAGGCTGCTGCTGCTGTGGCATTGGTTGCTGCTGAACCGGTTGTTGTTGCTGGATTGGTTGCTGTTGATAAGGGATAGTAACACTCGACACTTGCTGCGGCTGACGATATTGATTTCTTCCCCTACCTCGGCCTCGTCCTCGGCCTCCAAATACAGCGCTAGCTTCGCCCTGACGGCGCCCACCATAAGCTTTCTTATTACTGCCAGATGCAGTTGATTCATCAACTTGGAACTTCCCTTGCTTAATGTTCCGCTCAATCTTTTCACCCATCAGAATCAGATCTGAAAAACTAGCCAGAGACGTATGAAACAGCATATCATGAAACAGCCCGGTGAATGTGCCGACAAACATATCATTCATTTCTTTATCTTCGACAGGAGGACGGACCCTGGCAGCCATATCGCGCCACCTTTGCGCGTACTCCTTAAAACTCTCCCCCTTCTTCTGTGAAAGCCCGGCCAACTGGACCCGATTGGGTGCCAGGTCGCTGTTATACTTGTAATGGGCTACAAATGCCTCCGCTAATTGCTTCCAAGTCTTGATATCAGTTGGCTCCAACCCCATGTACCACTCTAGGGAAGGACCCGATAGACTATCCTGAAAGAAATGCATGAGCATTCTTTCATCAGTGGAGTATGCAGACATCTTTCTGTAATAAGCTCGCACATGCACTTTCGGACATGTATCTCCTTTGTACTTATCGAACGCAGGCGCCTTGAATTTAATTGGCACCCTCAAGCCAGGTACCAAGCCCATAGTTGCCATGTCCAGTCCCACAGCACTCTGATTTAAGACTCCCTTCATTTGCTCTTCCAGCATTCTAATCTTTTGAGAATCATCCATCGGCCCTTCAAAACCTCCTCCAGAGAAGGCGTCCTCCTGTTGATCCTCTTGCCACATACCGTTTCCAGCCCCGTACCCATCGTACGCATTATTACGTCCAGCTCTGATCTGGTTCATTCCGGGACCTCGGCCTCTGTTGCCGTACCCTTGAACACCTCCAGCAGGACCACCAGCCATAAAACCAGCACCGTTTCCGTTTCCAAAACCTCCGTAGCCCTGATTGACCATACCATAACCATCTTGCCCAAAGCCTTGAGCATTAAAGCCATACTTGCCAGTGTTGTCGAATCCCTGATCGTTGAATCCGAACCCAGCGTTGACAAAGCCATTGCCTCCGAGATTATCTCCCAAATTGACATCACCCAGCCCAGCATTATGGACAGCATTTTCATTTCCCCCTCCGACGTTACCATTCACAGCAGCGGTAGCGTTGTTGACGTTAGCGGCAGGTATATTGACCACGGGCGGAGCCACAGGCGTGGGAGTGCCGTCTCCATGAGCAGTATCAACCCGGACAGACTGATGATCTTCGTTACCATGACCAGCGTTGCGAGCCAACAGAGGCTGGACCATGGCCTGCAAGTTCTCCTGCCCTTTTGCTATAGCCTCCATGGTTTGCATGAAGAGGGCGAGCTTCTCGCGTACATCCTGCATCTCGTTCTGAATCTGGTCCATGACTTTCCGACAGTTGGAGCGTGTAGAGTAGCGGTGCGGATGTTGATCTGGAATCCTGTTAAGTACCTGATACAGAGCAGGAAATAAGACACCATTCAAAGATTACCTGTTATGCAATATGTATATGAATGCAATGCAATGTGTCTGTGCATTAGGGAAGTTCATTCCCCCCAGTTCTAGTGCGGAGGTGCCGGTGCAGTGACAGTGCTGGCAATAAGAATATCGGAGCTGAATCATATAAAGCCTCATATATTGCAGGGAGAACCAATAAGCCCAGGGTACAATATCACCGAGAGTACAATAAGAAGGCATGACCTCAACCAACAATCCTGGTGATGGTCAGCACTATGCAAATAAGGCATACAAATAACTAAATGATCAAATCCTCCCAAAAGTCTGGTACTCCTCTATCAGCTTCTTGGTCTCCGGATGGCTTGGCCGATCAAGCAGCCCTTCAACAAGCTGGTTTCTCCTTTTAAGGACACGGCGTACGTCTTCAGCAGTTTCTTCCCATGTTGCTTCTCCGAAGCAATCTTCTAACTTTCGCTTCTGGGACGCTGCTTCATCTCTGGATTTGATTGCCTTGTTCAGTGCATGCTGGACACTATACCGGTTCATCACTTCTTCCTCGTACTTCTTGATGCTAGACTTCAACTTCTCTTCGAGGTCGGAAATTTGCTGCTTCAGCTTATCTTCCCTCTTCTTGTTGTTAGTGAGTGTAGCATTCCAAGTCTTATTGCAAGAAGATATCTCTCGGTGTGCTGCGTCGAGCGCCTTCTTTTTGGCTTCCAGCATGTCATGGGAACTTCTGAACTCTTGCCCCAGACGTTCACGCTTTTTCTTCTCCTCGGTCAACTCAGATCCTAACCTGTTTACCAGCTCGATCTGTTGTTGGAAAGCATATACGGCCTTGTTTTTCTCGCTGCGCACTTGGGCTAACTCTTGCTCTAACCCTTCATTAATCTTCATCAAGGCTTCTTTCTCTTTCACAACCCGCTCATAGACTTCTCTAGAAACAGTAGTCGGCTCTGCTACCGGAACGGGAACAAGAATTGGTGCATCTGGAAACGGCATCTTCAACTGACTAACCCTCTCCTGAATCCAAACTCTATAAGGTGCATAGGCCTGACAGTCATTCTTTCCTAACAACGGCTTCCCTTTGCGGTTAATACGCGTCCAGGCACGTCGCAACTTGGCTAATAACTCCCCCTTTACGTCACCAGTGAAGTACAGAGATTCCTGTACTTCTTCCTCCTGAGGTGGATTCTTCAGCGCATATCCGAACTGGCGAATGAATAGAGAAGGGTTGTAGTTGATACACCCCTTCCTTCCTATCAGCGGCACATTAGGGTACCCAGAACAACTGAAGATGAGCTCAGATCCCAACAGGTCTCTATCAAACCACTCCATATCTTCCGACGATAGCCTCATCAGACGCTCTGGCCAACCAACAGGAATTGTAGTCTCTGCAGCAGATCCTCTCTTAGGAAGATGACTCTCAAACCACATACTCAATAAGGGCACACACAGATGAACATTCTTCCCTCTTCCCTTCTCATTCTTGTAATGCAGTGAGTGGTAGAGATCTCCGAGTAAAGTAGGTACAGGATTACCAGCGGCAAACAAGTAGAAAGCATCGAAATCCACAAAATCCGGTATATTGGGGAATAGTACTATGCCATAAATGCACAAGGCCAACACAGCGTTGAAAGCAACCCAGCACCCATTCTTGGCGTACTCTTGGGCTTTACCCACTAAGAACTGAAATGAGAAGCCTGGAACTCCCCGGGAAACAGTAGTCACAAGTTCAGAAGCATCAATATGCAAGGCTTTTGCCAATTCCTCCGGCTTAGGTTTGGCATCATAATGAATGAACGGAACCTGGTTCTGCACGGGCAGCTCAACATACTCAGCGTATTCCTCCAGGGTTGGTCCCATAATAAAGTCAGAGAACGTAAAGCACCTCAAAGCAGGGTCGTAGAATTGCATCAAAGCATACAGCCCATCTAACTCTACCTCTGTAGGTTTGCACACCAATCTCAGTAATCTACCATAGCTCATCCGGAAACTCCTACGAACACCCTCATCAGCAAGAGAGATCAACCCCAGTAACGGAACAATATCAGGCGTAGGCAATTTGTAAGCAACCGTTCTCCTTAAGCTAGTCATGATCACAACTCAGAAGTCTGGGCACTAGAACTAGGGAAATGCAAATGCACCTGCAGCACAGACACACGTTAGTGAAATGCAAATGATAATGGATATGCGGGGATGCAATGCAAGTAACATTCAACAGGGACCGAAGCTGCAGTTGAATAGCCTAAACCCAATCAAGAAAGGTCTCAGATAGACCATCCAGAAGTCATCAAACCCTGGTCTCCGATAGACCTAAAATAAAACTCCAATACTGGTCTCTGACAGACCTCAAATCATAACTCCAACTGGTCTCTGATAGACCTCAAATCACATCCATAATTGGTCTCTGACAGACCTCATAACACATCTCCAAATGGTCTCTGACAGACCTCAGAACACATCTCCACATGGTCTCTGACAGACCTCAGAATACATCTCCAAAGGGTCTCTGACAGACCTCAGAACTCTCCAAAAATAAACCAGGATCTCTGATCAAGAAATAACCGGTAGTCTGGAGGTCTAGTTACCTGCACAACCCTGAATCCCCTCACGGGTGGGTGGCCCTATAACTGGCACAAGGTACGGCATCCTATGCGGTCGTCGGCGTCACAGACTTTCAGGGTTGATGATACGATTCCCAGAAGGAGTGGCATCATCAAATCCTGAAGAGGCCTCACTCAGCCAACTTCCAAATGATCGGTTCCCAGAGTCGACAATCCAACTAACCAGCAACCCACGCCAACCAAAGGAAGGGGCAGGAAGCCAACCAGAGGAACCTCGTCTGAGTGTAGATTTCATGGGACACCAAAGCAAGCAAAGCAAGCGGGCGCCCACTAATTTCTACTCTAATTCTAGGTGCACTCAAGCCCAGGTCCGGCTTATCTCTCAATATCAGAACACCCGTCACACCCCAGATACAGCAACAATAATCAATATATAAAGCTGAAAATACAAGGTTAGAAATATAAAATAACTCCATACAAAATCCTCGACGGGAAAACAAGCGTTAGGATTGACTCTCTCAAGGGACGTTGGATCCCAAATGCATAAGAACCATCGCAGTCCTTAGCAGCCAGGGGACGTTGGATCCCCAGCAGAGTCGCCAGCTGTCGCTACTGCGAAAATCGGCGCCGGCTGAACAGAAGAGTCGCCACCGTGCGTTATTTATCCCACGGGAGGGAAAGGAAACGCTCAGAGTAAACCTCGCACAACACGGGAAAGGTATGGTCGTCGCAACCAAAACCTGGATTCGGGAGTCGGTTACGCAAGGGGAAGGTATTAGCACCCCTCACGTCCGTCGTACTCGACGGGATCCACGCTTGTTTTCGGGTATGGATTGTTATTCTATCTAAACTATAGGTCAAGGGTTAAAAAGAAAAAAAAAAAAAAAATGAAAATAAAAAATGACTCGGCAAAGTATCGCACTTTATGCCTACGTATTCCCGTCTGGAACGAGAAATCAGAGTCAACGTAGTTCGCCTACCTACGGGAAAGGAGGGGAAGGTTGCTCGCTAGGATATCGCATCCTATGCCTACGTACTTCCACACGGCATGGAAGATCAGAGCAAACGTAGTTCGGGCCACGTACGACACAAGCTTGTCTTGGTTGATTTTATTCCTTCTGAAAAGGTTTTCTTGATTAACAGTCCCGGCGGACAAAAATGACGTCTTGATGAGTTCACATTCTTTTACGGAAGAAGTGTCTTTTATTGTGTTTGAAATCTTTATGTGTTTTTCTGTTTGTTTTGAGAGAGACAGAACTCTAACCTATGGTTGCGAAGGGAAACAAACTAACCTAATGTTATCATGCATGGGTTAAGACCTAGTGTCTATCATGCTCCTCTCTTGCGCAGAGAGAAACAGAGATCCTAAGGGATAGGCAGAAACAGAAACAATATCAGATATATACAGTAAAACAGTAAAATGCATGGATGCAACAGTACAAGCGAGGCAAGGGAGTCCCACTCAACCTCGAACCTAGAAAACAATAGGCAAAAGTGAACAGGCTTCACTTTCAACCCAGCAGGGTAAACAGCAAACAATACAGCTCAGAAAACCAATCAATACATCAGCAAATGAAATACAGCAATAAAGGAAGCAGCATCAGCAGCTCTGAATCAACAACTGGCTTCAAGTAATCTCCAATCACTCACAGGCTTCAACAAGCATCAATCTTCATCTTCATGGCCTTCAGGCAAGGGCTTTGATCATCAGTCTTCTATCTGCAATGGCTTTTCTTCAAGCTCAAACCTCCAGGATGAGGGATTAGTCACAAGAGTGAATTGGATGTTAAGCAATCAGTTGACTACCAAAGGTGGTGAACAAACTGCTTCTAACACCAGAGACATTTTCTCTCAAGAGTTCTATCTCATAGACACTATCACCAAGCCTTCCAAGGGAAGGGGGTGAGTGTCTTAGAGAGACTCTGAATCACAGAGAAGGATGGATGCAGACAAGGCAATCCATGTTTGAGAAACAATCCTTCTAGTCTAGAGCTCTGCCTAGCTCCTAAACCCTAGTCTCCTCAACAGCTGCTGGTAAGAACCTCCTCTCCAACTCTGACAATTGATCTTCAATCTTTGAATCTCCAATGGTCTTCATCTTCACAAATCTTCAGCTTCCCCAGGGCCCCAGACAAACCCAATGCCCAAACAAACAATCAACAATCCCCAGAGGGCACACCACACCAGACAACAGATATACAGACAGTAATAATAGCAGTAGGGGAATCCTGACTTTTCTCTAAGGGATCTAATAACTACCCATAGCCCCTATAGTCCCATAACTAATCTACTCAAACCCTAAGTCCTAAGGGAAATGAAGTCACACTCCTAAGTTGTCACCTAAAACCCTAGTTTTGTACATGATGTTCAAGCATTTATTAATCACCCAAAATTAACCTCTAAAAATAGAAACTAAAATATTTCTACAAGCTTAATACCTCATCTAAACAATATGAAAAGAATGACCAAAAAATATTAAAGCATGTGAGAGAACAAAAATCATAAAAATGATGCATGAAATGAAACTATTTAATATGACATTTATTTAGAAAATATGGAAAAAATATGAAATAAAAATAAAAATGAAATTTTATTTGATGAAAATTTTCTAGACATTTTAATGTAAAAGATGTAAAAAGAATGGATGAAAATGCATTTTTTATGAATTAGTTATGAATTTATGAAATTGGTGAAAATTAAAATGAAATTAAGAAAATTAAATGAATTAAAATGAAGGAGGGGTGTTAAAAGAAGTTCGCCCCAGTTATATCCAGGATGGGCCTCATAATGGGGGTGCAGATAGCGCCTCTGGCTTAAGCCCAAACGAGTCAGAATTAAAGAAAATGAAACAAACACACTGGGGGTGAAAATAGCGTCAGATTCATGTTGAAATTGGTTTGGGCTTGGTTTATGGGGGTGGGGATAACACAAGCCAACTCAGGCCCGCCCGTTTCAATTAATGAAACGGCGCGTTTTGGCCAAAACGTTTCCCTCCCAAAATCAGATTAAACACTAGCCATTGGATTGCGCTCCAAGTCAAAAGTCCAAGACAAAATGAACGGCCACGATTATTTCTTCCTCCTTGGTTCTGCAAATTAGGGTTTTAATCACCATGGCAGCCATGCTCGAGCAATCTTCCACCTCTCTGTTCTCATCCTACACGCCACGAATCCACATGCTGTGAACATGAAAACTACTCTACAACTCTCCCTCTACAATCCTAGGGCATCAGTTTTCTTTGAAATTCACCACAACGACAAACACGATTGAATCAACATCTGGTCACCATGAGATTACACTGATATGCACCAACTCAATTCTTCTTCAAACTTAACCTAAACTAATCTACACATAATGGAGATTAACCTGCGCTATCCAACTAACATTATGATGCCCTAACCTAATAGATCTTCACCCTAACAGTTTGTTGCACCTGTCACCAACCATCACCAATCCTTTCCAAATTCATCTAAACTAATCTCCTAACCACCTAGATTGCATCTAAACTAACAACATCATGCCAAACTAACCAGATCAAGCAGTTTGAATGAAAACTTACCTAGTGAGAAATCTTGAGAAACAGCTATGGAAGATGTGGATCTGAAGCTTCTAAGTGTTGGATCTTGATCAACAAGCTCAGTAATCAATTCTGTATGCAATATTTTGGAGCTTCCTTGCTTGAATTATGCTGTCCAATGGAATTTGCAACTTTGATGTTCTTGAAAAAAAAGCACTCAAAAATGGATGAGAATCACCAAAACCTTGCTTCAATCCTGATCTATGATGATAATGGAGCAAGATTGAATCAATGTGGATGATGATTTTGTGAAGAATTTGAGAGAATTGCAATGAAACTTCAATGAAAAGAATGAGGGAATTTGTGAAATTCTTGGTGCAAATGAAGCCAACCCTTGCCAAATTCTCCTTTCATGAATATATAGACCCCAAATGAACATTCTAGATCCATCTTGCACATTCCCTTGTTTTCCAACTTTGGTTCATTTTGATTATGTTTCTTAAAAGGCAAGCAACCATGGATAACTTTCTTTTTTCCTTCTAAACTCAAAAAAGTGTTTGAACCATTGTTCTTAGAATTGTTTTTCCATTCAAAATCATATATTGGAAGTCTCCATTTGGACTTGTAAATCTCCCAAACCATTTTCCATCTTGAATTTATTCACTTTATAAGCCATTTTAATTCATATTTTGACCAATCATGCAACTCCATGCTATGAGCTTCTCCAATAATTTTTGACCTTCTTTCTAGACTTAAAATCCCATTTGGAGCAAGTTTGATGTTGTAAGTTTTTCCATTTGAGGCCTCCTTGTATGAGTTTTGGACATAGGTTAAAATGACCTGTAATTCACAAATGCCCAAAATACCCTTTGCTTGCCAAGACCATAAGTTGAGTTCTCCACATCATATGAAGGCATTCCATACCATTCTAGAAAGCTAAGACAATGAGGAACAATTCTTATGTTGACCAAGAATTCATTTGAAATCTCCTTGAGGGGTAAAACTAGCTTGGAAGTCAAGTCACTTTCACAGACAAAAATTCAGATACCCCAGATGACCTGTAACTTGCAAGGACCATAACTTGAGTTCTATAAATCTCCTTAAGGTCTTCCACCACTCAAATTAAAGGTCTTGAGATCCTCTACAAGTTTCATGTTGGCCAAGAAGCCATTTGAAGCTAGCATTTTGACTTATCTTGCTTGGAAATTTGACCTAAACTAGGGGATTTTACAGAGAAACCCTAATTTAGTAACTCCTCTTCTCCTTGATTTCTCTTGAATTCTCCTTGTCATATCTCCATATCCTTCTTCATATGTCAAATGTTGATCCCCACATCTCTCCAATAGACTTGAATGCCCTTTTAAGTCAGTCAATTGCCCTAGGGTTGACCTAGGGTTAACCCAGATGAAACCCTAGTTGACTGTCTTCAACTGTAGCTCTTGTGCTTTCATCAATGACTTGTTTTCTTCTCCAAATGACTTTATAAGTCTCTCAAGATGTCTAGATGCTCTCCATGCTTTCATTTCACAGCTCATAACCCTCTTGTTGATCCTCAGATGCCCTCAGCTAGGAGATGGACTCAAGGCTTGATCTGCTGAACTCTTTGCTTTCAAATTCTTTCCTGATGACTTGAATGAGATGGAATTAGGATAATAACCTCATGATAGGCCTCTAGAGATGAGAATAATGATTGGTCCCCTGTTGAATGACTTGCTATGCTTATGCTATGCAGATGGTTAGTCTATGTACATGACTCTATATGCAAATGCTAATGATAATGAAACATAAACCAAGGAATAAGGTTGGGCAAATTTTAGGGTGCAACAACCCCCACGAAAAGGATGACGGAGCGAAACACACACCGGCCACTACCACCAAAAGGATGATAGGACAAACACTATCGCACAATCTGACACTAATCCAAGTGACAGACCCCCCACCAAAAGGATGACGGAGCGAAACACACACCGGCCACTACCACCAAAAGAATGATAGGACAAACACTATCGCACAATCTGACACCAATCCAAGTGACAGACCCCCCACCAAAAGGATGACGGAGCGAAACACACACCGACCACTACCACCAAAAGGATGATAGGACAAACACTATCGCACAATCTGACACCAATCCAAGTGACAGACCCCCCACCAAAAGGATGACGGAGCGAAACACACACCGGCCACTACCACCTAAAGGATGATACTACAAACACTATAGCACAATCTGACACCAATCAAAGTGACAGACCCCCCACCAAAAGGATGACGGAGCGAAACACACACCGGCCACTACCACCAAAAGGATGATAGGACAAACACTATCGCACAATCTGACACCAATCCAAGTGATAGACCCCCACCAAAAGGATGACGGAGCGAAACACACACCGGCCACTACCACCAAAAGGATGATAGGACAAACACTATCGCACAATCTGACACTAATCCAAGTGACAGACCCCCCACCAAAAGGATGACGGTGCGAAACACACACCGGCCACTACCACCAAAAGAATGATAGGACAAACACTATCGCACAATCTGACGCCAATCCAAGTGATAGACCCCCCACCAAAAGGATGACGGAGCGAAACACACACCGGCCACTATCACCAGAAGGATGACAGGATAAACACTATCGCACAATTTGACACCAATCCAAGTGATATACCCCCACCAAAAGGATGACGGAGCGAAACACACACCGGCCACTACCACCAAAAGGATGATAGGACAAACACTATCGCACAATCTGACACCAATCCAAGTGATAGACCCCCCACCAAAAGGATGACGGAGCGAAACACACACCGGCCACTACCACCAAAAGGATGATAGGACAAACACTATCGCACAATCTGACACCAATCCAAGTGACAGACCCCCCACCAAAAGGATGACGGAGCGAAACACACACCGGCCACTACCACCCAAAGGATGATAGGACAAACACTATCGCACAATCTGACACTAATCCAAGTGACAGACCCCCCACCAAAAGGATGACGGAGCGAAACACACACCGGCCACTACCACTTAAAGGATGATAGGACAAACACTATCGCACAATCTGACACCAATCCAAATAACAGACCCCCCACCAAAAGGATGACGGAGCGAAACACACACCGGCCACTACCACCAAAAGAATGATAGGACAAACACTATCGCACAATCTGACGCCAATCCAAGTGATAGACCCCCCACCAAAAGGATGACGGAGCGAAACACACACCGTCCACTATCACCAAAAGGATGATAGGACAAACACTGTCGCACAATCTGACACCAATCCAAGTGATAGACCCCCACCAAAAGGATGACGGAGCGAAACACACACCGGCCACTACCACCAAAAGGATGATAGGACAAACACTATCGCACAATCTGACACCAATCCAAGTGATAGACCCCCCACCAAAAGGATGACGGAGCGAAACACACACCGGCCACTACCACCAAAAGGATGATAGGACAAACACTATCGCACAATCTGACACCAATCCAAGTGACAGACCCCCCACCAAAAGGATGATAGAGCCAAACTCACACCGGCCACTACCACCAAAAGGATGATAGGACAAACACTATCGCGAAATCTGACACCAATCCATGTGAGAGACCCCCCACCAAAAGGATGACGGAGCGAAACACACAACGGCCACTACCACCAAAAGGATAATAGGACAAACACTATCGCACAATCTGACACCAATCCAAGTGACAAACCCCCCACCAAAAGGATGACGGAGCGAAACACACACCGGCCACTACCACCAAAAGGATGATAGGACAATCATTATCGCACAATCTGATACCAATCCAAGTGACAGACCCCCCCCAAAAGGATGACCGAGCGAAACACACACCGGCCAATACCACCAAAAGGATGATAGGACAAACACTATCGCACAATCTGACACTAACTCAAGCGACAGACCCCCCACCAAAAGGATGACGGAGCGAAACACACACCGACCACTACCACCTACAGGATGATAGGACAAACACTATCGCCCAATCTGACACCAATCCAAGTGAAAGACCCCCCACCAAAAGGATGACGGAGCGAAACACACACCAGCCACTACCCCCTAAAGGATGATAGGACAAACACTATTGCACAATCTGACGCCAATCCAAGTGACAGACCCCCAAGGAAAAGGATGACGGAGCGAAACACACACCGACAACTACACCAAAAGGATGATAGTACAAACACTATCGCACAATCTGACACCAATCCAAGTGACAGACCCCCCACAAAAAGGATGACGGAGCGAAACTCACACCGGCCACTATCACCAAAAGGATGATAGGATAAAGACTATCGCACAATCTGACACCAATCAAAGTGACAGACCCCTCACCAAAAGGATGACGGAGCGAAAATACACCGGCCACTACCACCAAAAGGATGATAGGACAAACACTATCGCACAATCTTACACCAATCCAAGTGACAGACCCCCCACCAAAAGGATGACAGAGCGAAACACACACCGGCCACTACCACCAAAAGGATGATAGGACAAACACTATCGCACAATCTGACACCAATCCAAGTGACAGACCCCCCACCAAAAGGATGACGAAACGAAACACACACCGGCCACTATCACCAAAAGGATGATAGGACAAACACTATCGCACAATCTGACACCAATCCAAGTGATAGACCCCCACGAAAAGGATGACGGAGCGAAACACACACCGGCTACTACCACCAAAAGGATGATAGGACAAACACTATCGCACAATCTGACACTAATCCAAGTGACAGACCCCCCACCAAAAGGATGACGGAGCGAAACACACACCGGCCACTACCACCAAAAGAATGATAGGACAAACACTATCGCACAATTTGACACCAATCCAAGTGACAGACCCCCCACCAAAAGGATGACGGAGCGAAACACACACCGACCACTACCACCAAAAGGATGATAGGACAAACACTATCGCACAATCTGACACCAATCCAAGTGACAGACCCCCCACCAAAAGGATGACGGAGCGAAACACACACCGGCCACTACCACCAAAAGGATGATAGGACAAACACTATCGCAAAATGTGAAACCAATCCAAGTGAGAGACCCCCCACCAAAAGGATGACGGAGCGAAACATACACCGGCCACTACCACCTAAAGGATGATAAGACAAACACTATAGCACAATCTGACACCAATCAAAGTGACAGACCCCCCACCAAAAGGATGACGGAGCGAAACACACACCGGCCACTACCACCAAAAGGATGATAGGACAAACACTATCGCACAATCTGACACCAATCCAAGTGATAGACCCCCACCAAAAGGATGACGGAGCGAAACACACACCGGCCACTACCACCAAAAGGATGATAGGACAAACACTATCGCACAATCTGACACTAATCCAAGTGACAGACCCCCCACCAAAAGGATGACGGAGCGAAACACACACCGGCCACTACCACCAAAAGAATGATAGGACAAACACTATCGCACAATCTGACGCCAATCCAAGTGATAGACCCCCCACCAAAAGGATGACGGAGCGAAACACACACCGGCCACTATCACCAGAAGGATGATAGGACAAACACTATCGCACAATTTGACACCAATCCAAGTGATAGACCCCCACCAAAAGGATGACGGAGCGAAACACACACCGGCCACTACCACCAAAAGGATGATAGGACAAACACTATCGCACAATCTGACACCAATCCAAGTGATAGACCCCCCACCAAAAGGATGACGGAGCGAAACATACACCGGCCACTACCACCAAAAGGATGATAGGACAAACACTATCGCACAATCTGACACCAATCCAAGTGACAGACCCCCCACCAAAAGGATGACGGAGCGAAACACACACCGGCCACTACCACCAAAAGGATGATAGGACAAACACTATCGCACAATCTGACACTAATCCAAGTGACAGACCCCCCACCAAAAGGATGACGGAGCGAAACACACACCGGCCACTACCACCAAAAGGATGATAGGACAAACAATATCGCACAATCTGACACCAATCCAAGTGACAGACCCCCCATCAAAAGGATAACGGAGCGAAACACACACCGGCCACTACCACCAAAAGGATGATAGGACAAACACTATCGCACAATCTGACACCAATCCAAGTGATAGACCCCCACGAAAAGGATGACGGAGCGAAACACACACCGGCCACTACCACCAAAAGGATGATAGGACAAACACTATCGCACAATCTGACACTAATCCAAGTGACAGACCCCCCACCAAAAGGATGACGGAGCGAAACACACACCGGCCACTACCACCAAAAGAATGATAGGACAAACACTATCGCACAATCTGACACCAATCCAAGTGACAGACCCCCCACCAAAAGGATGACGGAGCGAAACACACACCGACCACTACCACCAAAAGGATGATAGGACAAACACTATCGCACAATCTGACACCAATCCAAGTGACAGACCCCCCACCAAAAGGATGACGGAGCGAAACACACACCGGCCACTACCACCAAAAGGATGATAGGACAAACACTATCGCAAAATGTGAAACCAATCCAAGTGAGAGACCCCCCACCAAAAGGATGACGGAGCGAAACATACACCGGCCACTACCACCTAAAGGATGATACTACAAACACTATAGCACAATCTGACACCAATCAAAGTGACAGACCCCCCACCAAAAGGATGACGGAGCGAAACACACACCGGCCACTACCACCAAAAGGATGATAGGACAAACACTATCGCACAATCTGACACCAATCCAAGTGATAGACCCCCACCAAAAGGATGACGGAGCGAAACACACACCGGCCACTACCACCAAAAGGATGATAGGACAAACACTATCGCACAATCTGACACCAATCCAAGTGATAGACCCCCCACCAAAAGGATGACGGAGCGAAACACACACCGGCCACTATCACCAGAAGGATGATAGGATAAACACTATCGCACAATTTGACACCAATCCAAGTGATATACCCCCACCAAAAGGATGACGGAGCGAAACATACACCGGCCACTACCACCAAAAGGATGATAGGACAAACACTATCGCACAATCTGACACCAATCCAAGTGATAGACCCCCCACCAAAAGGATGACGGAGCGAAACACACACCGGCCACTACCACCAAAAGGATGATAGGACAAACACTATCGCACAATCTGACACCAATCTAAGTGACAGACCCCCCACCAAAAGGATGACGGAGCGAAACACACACCGGCCACTACCACCAAAAGGATGATAGGACAAACACTATCGCACAATCTGACACGAATCCAAGTGACAGACCCCCCACCAAAAGGATGACGGAGCGAAACACACACCGGCCACTACCACTTAAAGGATGATAGGACAAACACTATCGCACAATCTGACACCAATCCAAATAACAGACCCCCCACCAAAAGGATGACGGAGCGAAACACACACCGGCCACTACCACCAAAAGAATGATAGGACAAACACTATCGCACAATCTGACGCAAATCCAAGTGATAGACCCCCCACCAAAAGGATGACGGAGCGAAACACACACCGGCCACTATCACCAAAAGGATGATAGGACAAACACTGTCGCACAATCTGACACCAATCCAAGTGATAGACCCCCACCAAAAGGATGACGGAGCGAAACACACACCGGCCACTACCACCAAAAGGATGATAGGACAAACACTATCGCACAATCTGACACCAATCCAAGTGATAGACCCCCCACCAAAAGGATGACGGAGCGAAACACACACCGGCCACTACCACCAAAAGGATGATAGGACAAACACTATCGCACAATTTGACACCAATCCAAGTGACAGACCCCCCACCAAAAGGATGATAGAGCCAAACTCACACCGGCCACTACCACCAAAAGGATGATAGGACAAACACTATCGCGAAATCTGACACCAATCCATGTGAGAGACCCCCCACCAAAAGGATGACGGAGCGAAACACACAACGGCCACTACCACCAAAAGGATAATAGGACAAACACTATCGCACAATCTGACACCAATCCAAGTGACAAACCCCCCACCAAAAGGATGACGGAGCGAAACACACACCGGCCACTACCACCAAAAGGATGATAGGACAATCATTATCGCACAATCTGATACCAATCCAAGTGACAGACCCCCCCCCAAAAGGATGACCGAGCGAAACACACACCGGCCAATACCACCAAAAGGATGATAGGACAAACACTATCGCACAATCTGACACTAACTCAAGCGACAGACCCCCCACCAAAAGGATGACGGAGCGAAACACACACCGACCACTACCACCTACAGGATGATAGGACAAACACTATCGCACAATCTGACACCAATCCAAGTGAAAGACCCCCCACCAAAAGGATGACGGAGCGAAACACACACCAGCCACTACCCCCTAAAGGATGATAGGACAAACACTATTGCACAATCTGACGCCAATCCAAGTGACAGACCCCTAAGGAAAAGGATGACGGAGCGAAAATACACCGGCCACTACCACCAAAAGGACGATAGGACAAACACTATCGCACAATCTTACACCAATCCAAGTGACAGACCCCCCACCAAAAGGATGACAGAGCGAAACACACACCGGCCACTACCACCAAAAGGATGATAGGACAAACACTATCGCACAATCTGACACCAATCCAAGTGACAGACCCCCCACCAAAAGGATGACGAAACGAAACACACACCGGCCACTATCACCAAAAGGATGATAGGACAAACACTATCGCACAATCTGACACCAATCCAAGTGACAGACCCCCCACCAAAAGGATGACGTAGCGAAACACACACCGGCCACTACCTCCAAAAGGCTGATAGTACAAACACTATCGCACAATCTGACACCAATCCAAGTGACAGACCCCCCACGAAAAGGATGACGGAGCGAAACTCACACCGGCCACTATCACCAAAAGGATGATAGGACAAAGACTATCGCACAATCTGACACCAATCAAAGTGACAGACCCCCCACCAAAAGGATGACGGAGCGAAAATACACCGGCCACTACCACCAAAAGGATGATAGGACAAACACTATCGCACAATCTGACACCAATCCAAGTGACAGACCCCCCACCAAAAGGATGACGGAGCGAAACACACACCGGCCACTACCACCAAAAGGATGATAGGACAAACACTATCGCACAATCTGACACCAATCCAAGTGACAGACCCCCCACCAAAAGGATGACGGAGCGAAACACACACCGACCACTATCACCAAAAGGATGATAGGACAAACACTATCGCACAATCTGACACCAATCCAAGTGACAGACCCCCCACCAAAAGGATGACGTAGCGAAACACACACCGGCCACTACCACCAAAAGGATGATAGGACAAACACTATCGCACAATCTGACACCAATCCAAGTGACAGACCCCCCACCAAAAGGATGACGGAGCAAAACACACACCGGCCACTACCACCAAAAGGATGATAGGACAATCACTATCGCACAATCTGACACCAATCCAAGTGACAGACCCCCCACCAAAAGGATGACGGAGCGAAACACACACCGGCCACTACCACCAAAAGGATGATAGGACAATCATTATCGCACAATCTGATACCAATCCAAGTGACAGACCCCCCACAAAAGGATGACCGAGCGAAACACACACCAGCCACTACCACCAAAAGGATGATAGGACAAACACTATCGCACAATCTGACACTAACTCAAGCGACAGACCCCCCACCAAAAGGATGACAGAGCGAAACACACACCGACCACTACCACCTACAGGATGATAGGACAAACACTATCGCACAATCTGACACCAATCCAAGTGAAAGACCCCCCACGAAAAGGATGACGGAGCGAAACTCACACCGGCCACTATCACCAAAAGGATGATAGGACAAAGACTATCGCACAATCTGACACCAATCAAAGTGACAGACCCCCCACCAAAAGGATGACGGAGTGAAAATACACCGGCCACTACCACCAAAAGGATGATAGGACAAACACTATCGCACAATGTGACACCAATCCAAGTGACAGACCCCCCACCAAAAGGATGACAGAGCGAAACACAGACCGGCCACTACCACCAAAAGGATGATAGGACAAACACTATCGCACAATCTGACACCAATCCAAGTGACAGACCCCCCACCAAAAGGATGACGGAGCGAAACACACACCGGCCACTATCACCAAAAGGATGATAGGACAAACACTATCGCACAATCTGACACCAATCCAAGTGACAGACCCCCCACCAAAAGGATGACGTAGCGAAACACACACCGGCCACTACCACCAAAAGGATGATAGTACAAACACTATCGCACAATCTGACACCAATCCAAGTGACAGACCCCCCACGAAAAGGATGACGGAGCGAAACTCACACCGGCCACTATCACCAAAAGGATGATAGGACAAAGACTATCGCACAATCTGACACCAATCAAAGTGACAGACCCCCCACCAAAAGGATGACGGAGCGAAAATACACCGGCCACTACCACCAAAAGGATGATAGGACAAACACTATCGCACAATCTGACACCAATCCAAGTGACAGACCCCCCACCAAAAGGATGACGGAGCGAAACACACACCGGCCACTACCACCAAAAGGATGATAGGACAAACACTATCGCACAATCTGACACCAATCCAAGTGACAGACCCCCCACCAAAAGGATGACGGAGCGAAACACACACCGGCCACTATCACCAAAAGGATGATAGGACAAACACTATCGCACAATCTGACACCAATCCAAGTGACAGACCCCCCACCAAAAGGATGATGTAGCGAAACACACACCGGCCACTACCACCAAAAGGATGATAGGACAAACACTATCGCACAATCTGACACCAATCCAAGTGACAGACCCCCAACCAAAAGGATGACGGAGCAAAACACACACCGGCCACTACCACCAAAAGGATGATAGGACAATCACTATCGCACAATCTGACACCAATCCAAGTGATAGACCCCCCACCAAAAGGATGACGGATCGAAACACACACCGGCCACTACCACCAAAAGGATGATAGGACAAACACTATCGCACAATCTGACACTAATCCAAGTGACAGACCCCCCAGCAAAAGGATGACGGAGCGAAACACACACCGACCACTACCACCAAAAGGATGATAGGACAAACACTATCACACAATCTGACACCAATCCAAGTGACAGACCCCCCACCAAAAGGATGACGGAGCGAAACACACACCGGCCACTACCACCAAAAGGATGATAGGACAAACACTATCGCACAATCTGACACCAATCCAAGTGACAGACCCCCCACCAAAAGGATGACAGAGCGAAACACACACCGGCCACTACCACCAAAAGGATGATAGGACAAGCACTATCGCACAATCTGACACCAATCCAAGTGACAGACCCCCCACCAAAAGGATGACGGAGCGAAACACACACCGACCACTATCACCAAAAGGATTATAGGACAAACACTATCGCACACTCTGACACCAATCCAAGTGACAGACCCCCCACCAAAAGGATGACGTAGCGAAACACACACCGGCCACTACCACCAAAAGGATGATAGTACAAACACTATCGCACAATCTGACACCAATCCAAGTGACAGACCCCCCACGAAAAGGATGACGGAGCGAAACACACATCGGCCACTACCACCAAAAGGATGATAGGACAAACACTATCGCACAATCTGACACCAATCCAAGTGACAGACCCCCCACCAAAAGGATGACGGAGCGAAAATACACCGGCCACTACCACCAAAAGGATGATAGGACAAACACTATCGCACAATCTGACACCAATCCAAGTGACAGACCCCCCACCAAAAGGATGACGGAGCGAAACACACACCGGCCACTACCACCAAAAGGATGATAGGACAAACACTATCGCACAATCTGACACCAATCCAAGTGACAGACCCCCCACCAAAAGGATGACGGAGCGAAACACACACCGGCCACTATCACAAAAAGGATGATAGGACAAACACTATCACACAATCTGACACCAATCCAAGTGACAGACCCCCCACCAAAAGGATGACGTAGCGAAACACACACCGGCCACTACCACCAAAAGGATGATAGGACAAACACTATCGCACAATCTGACACCAATCCAAGTGACAGACCCCCCACCAAAAGGATGACGGAGCAAAACACACACAGGCCACTACCACCAAAAGGATGATAGGACAATCACTATCGCACAATCTGACACCAATCCAAGTGATAGACCCCCCACCAAAAGGATGACGGAGCGAAACACACACCGGCCACTACCACCAAAAGGATGATAGGACAAACACTATCGCACAATCTGACACTAATCCAAGTGACAGACCCCCCAGCAAAGGATGACGGAGCGAAACACACACCGGCCACTACCACCGAAAGGATGATATTACAAACACTATCACACAATCTGACACCAATCCAAGTGACAGACCCCCCACCAAAAGGATGACGGAGCGAAACACACACCGGCCACTACCACCAAAAGTATGATAGGACAAACACTATCGCACAATCTGACGCCAATCCAAGTGACAGACCCCCCAGCAAAAGGATGACGGAGCGAAACACACACCGGCCACTATCACCAAAAGGATGATAGGACAAACACTATCGCACAATCTGACAATAATCCAAGTGACAGACCCACCACCAAAAGGATGACGGAGCGAAACACACACCGGCCACTACTACCAAAAGGATGATAGGACAATCACTATCGCACAATCTGACACCAATCCAAGTGACATACCCCCCACCAAAAGGATGACGTAGCGAAACACACACCGGCAATTACCACCAAAAGTATGATAGGACAAACACTATCGCATAATCTGACACTAATCCAAGCGACAGACCCCCCACCAAAAGGATGACGGAGCGAAACACACACCGACCACTACCACCTAAAGGATGATAGGACAAACACTATCGCACAATCTGACACCAATCCAAGTGAAAGACCCCCCACCAAAAGGATGACGAAGCGAAACTCACACCAGCCACTACCACCAAAAGGATGAAAGGACAAACACTATCGCACAATCTGACGCTAATCCAAGTGACAGACCCCCGAGCAAAAGGATGACGGAGCGAAACACACACCGGCCACTACCACTAAAAGGATGATAGGACAAACACTATCGCATAATCTGACACCAATCCAAGTTATAGACCCCCCACCAAAAGGATGACGGAGCGAAACACACACTGGCCACTACCACCAAAAGGATGATAGGACAAACACTATCGCACAATCTGACACCAATCCAAGTGAAAGACCCCCCATTAAAAGGATGACGGAGCGAAACACACACCATCCACTACCACCAAAAGAATGATAGGACAAACACTATCGCACAATCTGACACCAATCCAAGTGACAGACCCCGCACCAAAAAGATGACGGAGCGAAACTCACACCGGCCACTACCACCAAAAGGAAGATAGGACAAAGACTAGCGCACAATCTGACACCAATCAAAGTGACAGACCCCCCACCAAAAGGATGACGGAGCGAAACACACACCGGCCACTACCACCAAAAGGATGATAGGACAAACACTATCGCACAATCTGACACCAATCCAAGTGACAGACCCCCCACCAAAAGGATGACGGAGCGAAACACACACCGGCCACTATCACCAAAAGGATGATAGGACAAACACTATCGCACAATCTGACACCAATCCAAGTGACAGACCCCCCACCAAAAGGATGACGGAGCGAAACTCACACCGGCCACTACCACCAAAAGGAGGATAGGACAAACACTATCGCACAATCTGACACCAATCAAAGTGACAGACCCCCCACCAAAAGGATGACGGAGCAAAACACACACCGGCCACTAACACCAAAAGGATGATAGGACAAACACTATCGCACAATCAGAGAATAATCCAAGTGACAGACCCCCCACCAAAAGGATGACGGAGCCAAACACACACCGGCCACTACCACCAAAAGGATGATAGGACAAACACTATCGCACAATCTGACACCAATCCAAGTGATAGACCCCCACCAAAAGGATGACGGAGCGAAACAGACACCGGCCACTACCACCAAAAGGATGAAAGGACAAACACTATCGCACAATCTGACACCAATCCAAGTAAAAGACCCCTCACCAAAAGGATGACGGAGCGAAACACACACCAGCCACTACCACCAAAAGGATGATAGGACAAACACTATCGCACAATCTGACGCCAATCCAAGTGACAGACCCCCCAGCAAAAGGATGACGGAGAGAAACACACACCGGCCACTATCACCAAAATGATGATAGGACAAACACTATCGCACAATCTGATACCAATCCAAGTGACAGACCCCCCAATAAAAGGATGACGGAGCGAAACTCACACCGGCCACTACCACCAAAAGGATGATAGGACAAAGACTATCGCACAATCTGACACCAATCAAAGTGCCAGACCCCCCACCAAAAGGATGACGGAGCAAAACACACACCGACCACTACCACCAAAAGGATGATAGGACAAACACTATCGCACAATCTGAGAAAAATCCAAGTGACAGACCCCCCACCAACAGGATGACGGAGCAAAACACACACCGACCACTACCACCTAAAGGATGATAGGACAAACACTATCGCACAATCTGACACCAATCCAAGTGGCATACCCCCCACCAAAAGGATGACGGAGCGAAACACACACCGACCACTACCACCAAAAGGATGATAGGACAAACACTATCGCACAATCTGACGCCAATCCAAGTGACAGACCCCCCAGCAAAAGGATGACGGAGCGAAACACACACCGGCCACTATCACCAAAAGGATGATAGGACAAACACTATCGCACAATCTGACACCAATCCATGTGACAGACCCCCCACCAAAAAGTTGACGGAGCGAAACACACACCGGCCACTACCACCAAAAGGATGATAGGACAAACACTATCGCACAATCTGACACTAATCCAAGTGAGAGACCCCCCACCAAAAGGATGATGGAGCGAAACACACACCGGCCACAACCACCTAAAGGATGATAGTACAAACACTATCGCACAATCTGTACACCAATCCAAGTGAAAGACCCCCCACCAAAAGGATGACGGAGCGAAACACACACCGGCCACCACCACCAAAAGGATGATAGGACAAACAGTATCGCACAATCTGACGCCAATCCAAGTGACAGACCCCCCAGCAAAAGGATGACGGAGCGAAACACACACCGGCCACTATCACCAAAAGGATGATAGGACAAACACTATCGCACTATCTGATACCAATCCAAGTGACAGACCCCCCACCAAAAGGATTACGGAGCGAAACTCACACCGGCCACTACCACCAAAAGGATGATAGGACAAACACTATCGCACAATCTGACACCAATCCATGTGACAGACCCCCCACCAAAAGGATGACGGAGCAAAACACACACCGGCCACTACCACCTAAAGGATGATAGGACAAACACTATCGCACAATCTGACACCAATCCAAGTAAAAGACCCCCCACCAAAAGGATGACGGAGCGAAACACACACCAGCCACTACCACCAAAAGGATGATAGGACAAACACTATCGCACAATCTGACGCCAATCCAAGTGACAGACCCCCCAGCAAAAGGATGACAGAGAGAAACACACACCGGCCACTATCACCAAAAGGATGATAGGACAAACACTATCGCACAATCTGACACCAATCCATGTGACAGACCCCCCACCAAAAGGTTGACGGAGCGAAACTCACACCGGCCATTACCACCAAAAGGATGATAGGACAAAGACTATCGCACAATCTGACACCAATCAAAGTGACAGACCCCCCACCAAAAGGATGACGGAGCAAAACACACACCGGCCACTACCACCAAAAGGATGATAGGACAAACACTATCGCACAATCTGAGAAAAATCCAAGTGACAGACCCCCCACCAAAAGGATGACGGAGCGAAACACACACCGGCCACTACCACCAAAAGGATGATAGGACAAACACTATCGCACAATCTGACACCAATCAAAGTGCCAGACCCCCCACCAAAAGGATGACGGAGCGAAACACACACCGACCACTACCACCAAAAGGATGATAGGACAAACACTATCGCACAATCTGACGCCAATCCAAGTGACAGACCCCCCAGCAAAAGGATGACGGAGCGAAACACACACCGGCCACTATCACCAAAAGGATGATAGGACAAACACTATCGCACAATCTGACACCAATCCATGTGACAGACCCCCCACCAAAAAGTTGACGGAGCGAAACACACACCGGCCACTACCACCAAAAGGATGATAGGACAAACACTATCGCACAATCTGACACTAATCCAAGTGAGAGACCCCCCACCAAAAGGATGATGGAGCGAAACACACACCGGCCACAACCACCTAAAGGATGATAGTACAAACACTATCGCACAATCTGTACACCAATCCAAGTGAAAGACCCCCCACCAAAAGGATGACGGAGCGAAACACACACCGGCCACCACCACCAAAAGGATGATAGGACAAACAGTATCGCACAATCTGACGCCAATCCAAGTGACAGACCCCCCAGCAAAAGGATGACGGAGCGAAACACACACCGGCCACTATCACCAAAAGGATGATAGGACAAACACTATCGCACTATCTGATACCAATCCAAGTGACAGACCCCCCACCAAAAGGATTACGGAGCGAAACTCACACCGGCCACTACCACCAAAAGGATGATAGGACAAACACTATCGCACAATCTGACACCAATCCATGTGACAGACCCCCCACCAAAAGGATGACGGAGCAAAACACACACCGGCCACTACCACCTAAAGGATGATAGGACAAACACTATCGCACAATCTGACACCAATCCAAGTAAAAGACCCCCCACCAAAAGGATGACGGAGCGAAACACACACCAGCCACTACCACCAAAAGGATGATAGGACAAACACTATCGCACAATCTGACGCCAATCCAAGTGACAGACCCCCCAGCAAAAGGATGACAGAGAGAAACACACACCGGCCACTATCACCAAAAGGATGATAGGACAAACACTATCGCACAATCTGACACCAATCCATGTGACAGACCCCCCACCAAAAGGTTGACGGAGCGAAACTCACACCGGCCATTACCACCAAAAGGATGATAGGACAAAGACTATCGCACAATCTGACACCAATCAAAGTGACAGACCCCCCACCAAAAGGATGACGGAGCAAAACACACACCGGCCACTACCACCAAAAGGATGATAGGACAAACACTATCGCACAATCTGAGAAAAATCCAAGTGACAGACCCCCCACCAAAAGGATGACGGAGCGAAACACACACCGGCCACTACCACCAAAAGGATGATAGGACAAACACTATCGCACAATCTGACACCAATCAAAGTGCCAGACCCCCCACCAAAAGGATGACGGAGCGAAACACACACCGACCACTACCACCAAAAGGATGATAGGACGGACAAACACTATCGCACAATCTGAGAAAAATCCAAGTGACAGACCCCCCACTAAAAGGATGACGGAGCAAAACACACACCGGCCACTACCACCTAAAGGATGATAGGACAAACACTATCGCACAATCTGACACCAATCCAAGTGACATACCCCCCACCAAAAGGATGACGGAGCGAAACACACATCGGCCACTACCACCAAAAGGATGATAGGACAAACACTATCACACAATCTGACACCAATCAAAGTGACAGACCCCCCACCAAAAGGATGACGGAGCGAAACTCACACCGGCCACTACCAACAAAAGGATGATAGGACAAACACTATCGCACAATCTGACACCAATCCATGTGTAGACCGCCCACCAAAAGGTTGACGGAGCGAAACACACACCGGCCACTACCACCAAAAGGATGATAGCACAAACACTATCGCACAATCTGACACTAATCCAAGTGAGAGACCCCCCACCAAAAGGATGACGGAGCGAAACACACACCGGCCACTACCACCTAAAGGATGATAGTACAAACACTATCGCACAATCTGTACACCAATCCAAGTGAAAGACCCCCCACCAAAAGGATGACGGAGCGAAACACACACCGGCCACCACCACCAAAAGGATGATAGGACAAACAGTATCACACAATCTGACGCCAATCCAAGTGACAGAGCCCTCAGCAAAAGGATGACGGAGCGAAACTCACACCGGCCACTACCAACAAAAGGATGATAGGACAAACACTATCGCACAATCTGACACCAATCCATGTGACAGACCCCCCACCAAAAGGTTGACGGAGCGAAACACACACCGGCCACTACCACCAAAAGGATGATAGGACAAACACTATCGCACAATCTGACACCAATCAAAGTGACAGACCCCCCACCAAAAGGATTATGGAGCAAAACTCACACCCGCCACTACCACCAAAAGGATGATAGGACAAACACTATAGCACAATCTGACACCAATCCATGTGACAGACCCCCTAGCAAAAGGATGACGGAGCGAAACACACACCGGCCACTACCACTAAAAGGATGATAGGACAAACACTATCGCACAATCTGACACCAATCCAAGTAAGAGACCCCCCACCAAAAGGATGACGGAGCGAAACACACACCAGCCACTACCACCAAAAGGATGATAGGACAAACACTATCGCACAATCTGACGCCAATCCAAGTGACAGACCCCCCAGCAAAAGGATGACGGAGAGAAACACACACCGGCCACTATCACCAAAAGGATGATAGGACAAACACTATCGCACAATCTGACACCAATCCAAGTGACAAACCCCCCAACAAAAGGATGACGGAGCGAAACTCACACCGGCCATTACCACCAAAAGGATGATAGGACAAAGACTATCGCACAATCTGACACCAATCAAAGTGACAGACCCCCCACCAAAAGGATGACGGAGCAAAACACACACCGGCCACTACCACCAAAAGGATGATAGGACAAACACTATCGCACTATCTGAGAAAAATCCAAGTGACAGACCCCCCACCAAAAGGATGACGGAGCGAAACACACACCGGCCACTACCACCTAAAGGATGATAGGACAAACACTATCGCACACTCTGACACCAATCAAAGTGATAGACCCCCCACCAAAAGGATGACGGAGCGAAACACACACCGGCCACTACCACCAAAAGGATGATAGGACAAACACTATCGCACAATCTGACACCAATCCAAGTGATAGACCCCCACCAAAAGCATGACGGAGCGAAACACACACTGGCCACTACCACCAAAAGGATGATAGGACAAACACTATCGCACAATCTGACACCAATCAAAGTGATAGACCCCCACCAAAAGGATGACGGAGCGAAACACACACCGGCCACTACCACCAAAAGGATGATAGGACAAACACTATCGCACAATCTGACACCAATCCAAGTGATAGACCCCCCACCAAAAGGATGACGGAGCAAAACACACCCCGGCCACTACCACCAAAAGGATGATAGGAAAAACACTATCGCACAATCTGACACCAATCCAAGTGACATACCCCTCCACCAAAAGGATGACAGAGCGAAACTCACACCGGCCACTACCACCAAAAGGATGATAGGACAAACACTATCGCAAAATCTGACACCAATCCAAGTGAGAGACCCCCCACCAAAAGGATGACGGAGCGAAACACACACCGGCCACTACCACCAAAAGGATGATAGGACAAACACTATCGCACAATCTGACACCAATCCAAGTGACAGACCCCCCCCCCCAAAAGGATGACGGAGCGAAACACACACCGGCCACTACCACCAAAAGGATGATAGGACAAACACTATCGCACAATCTGACACCAATCCAAGTGACACAACCCCACCAAAAGGATGACGGAGCGAAACACACACCGACCACTACCACCAAAAGGATGATAGGCCAAACACTATCGCACAATCTGACACCAATCCAAGTGACAGACCCCCCACCAAAGGGATGACGGAGCGAAACACACACCGGCCACTACCACCAAAAGGATGATAGGACAAACACTATCGCACAATCTGACACCAATCCAAGTGACAGACCCCCCACCAAAAGGATGACGGAGCGAAACACACACCGGCCACTACCACCAAAAGGATGATAGGACAAACACTATCGCACAATCTGACACCAATCAAAGTGATAGACCCCCACCAAAAGGATGACGGAGCGAAACACACACCGGCCACTACCACCAAAAGGATGATAGGACAAACACTATCGCACAATCTGACATCAATCCAAGTGATAGACCCCCCACCAAAAGGATGACGGAGCAAAACACACCCCGACCACTACCACCAAAAGGATGATAGGAAAAACACTATCGCACAATCTGACACCAATCCAAGTGACATACCCCTCCACCAAAAGGATGACAGAGCGAAACTCACACCGACCACTACCACCAAAATGATGATAGGACAAACACTATCGCAAAATCATACACCAATCCAAGTGAGAGACCCCCCACCAAAAGGATGACGGAGCGAAACACACACCGGCCACTACCACCAAAAGGAAGATAGGACAAAGACTATCGCACAATCTGACACCAATCAATGTGACAGACCCCCCACCAAAAGGATGACGGAGCGAAACACACACCGACCACTACCACCAAAAGGATGATAGGACAAACACTTTCGCACAATGTGACACCAATCCAAGTGACAGACCCCCCACCAAAAGGATGACGGAGCGAAACACACACCGACCACTATCACGAAAAGGATGATAGGACAAACACTATCGCACAATCTGACACCAATCCAAGTGACAGACCCCCCACCAAAAGGATGAAGAAGCGAAACTCACACCGGCCACTACCACCAAAAGGATGATAGGACAAACACTATCGCACAATCTGACACCAATCAAAGTGACAGACCCCCCACCAAAAGGATGACGGAGCAAAACACACACGGGCCACTACCACCAAAAGGATGATAGGACAAACACTATCGCACAATCAGAGAATAATCCAAGTGACAGACCCCCCACCAAAAGGATGACAGAGCGAAACACACACCGGCCACTACCACCAAAAGGATGATAGGACAAACACTATCGCACAATCTGACACCAATCCAAGTGATAGACCCCTCACCAAAAGGATGACGGAGCGAAACACACACCGGCCACTACCACCAAAAGGATGATAGGACAAACACTATCGCACAATCTGACACCAATCCAAGTAAAAGACCCCTCACCAAAAGGATGACGGAGCGAAACACACACCAGCCACTACCACCAAAAGGATGATAGGACAAACACTATCGCACAATCTGACACCAATCAAAATGATAGACCCCCACCAAAAGGATGACGGAGCGAAACACACACCGGCCACTACCACCAAAAGGATGATAGGACAAACACTATCGCACAATCTGACACCAATCCAAGTGATAGACCCCCCACCAAAAGGATGATGGAGCAAAACACACCCCGGCCACTACCACCAAAAGGATGATAGGAAAAACACTATTGCACAATCTGACACCAATCCAAGTGACATACCCCTCCACCAAAAGGATGACAGAGCGAAACTCACACCGGCCACTACCACCAAAATGATGATAGGACAAACACTATCGCAAAATCATACACCAATCCAAGTGAGAGACCCCCCACCAAAAGGATGACGGAGCGAAACACACACCGGCCACTACCACCAAAAGGAAGATAGGACAAAGACTATCGCACAATCTGACACCAATCAATGTGACAGACCCCCCACCAAAAGGATGACGGAGCGAAACACACACCGACCACTACCACCAAAAGGATGATAGGACAAACACTATCGCACAATCTGACACCAATCCAAGTGACAGACCCCCCACCAAAAGGATGAAGAAGCGAAACTCACACCGGCCACTACCACCAAAAGGATGATAGGACAAACACTATCGCACAATCTGACACCAATCAAAGTGACAGACCCCCCACCAAAAGGATGACGGAGCAAAACACACACGGGCCACTACCACCAAAAGGATGATAGGACAAACACTATCGCACAATCAGAGAATAATCCAAGTGACAGACCCTCCACCAAAAGGATGACAGAGCGAAACACACACCGGCCACTACCACCAAAAGGATGATAGGACAAACACTATCGCACAATCTGACACCAATCCAAGTGATAGACCCCTCACCAAAAGGATGACGGAGCGAAACACACACCGGCCACTACCACCAAAAGGATGATAGGACAAACACTATCGCACAATCTGACACCAATCCAAGTAAAAGACCCCTCACCAAAAGGATGACGGAGCGAAACACACACCAGCCACTACCACCAAAAGGATGATAGGACAAACACTATCGCATAATCTGACGCCAATCCAACTGAAAGACCCCCCAGCAAAAGGATGACGGAGAGAAACACACACCGGCCACTACCACCAAAAGGATGATAGGAAAACACTATCGTACAATCTGAGAAAAATCCAAGTTACAGACCCCCCACCAAAAGGATGACGGAGCAAAACACACACCGGCCACTACCACCTAAAGGATGATAGGACAAACACTATCGCACAATCTGACACCAATCCAAGTGACATACCCCCTACCAAAAGGATGACGGAGCGAAACACACACCGGCCACTACCACCAAAAGGATGATAGGACAAACACTATCACACAATCTGACACCAATCAAAGTGACAGACCCCCCACCAAAAGGATGATGGAGCGAAACTCACACCGGCCACTACCAACAAAAGGATGATAGGACAAACACTATCGCACAATCTGACACCAATCCATGTGACAGACCCCCCACCAAAAGGTTGACGGAGCGAAACACACACCGACCACTACCACCAAAAGGATGATATGACAAACACTATCGCACAATCTGACACTAATCCAAGTGAGAGACCCCCCACCAAAAGGATGACGGAGCGAAACACACACCGGCCACTACCACCTAAAGGATGATAGTACAAACACTATCGCACAATCTGTACACCAATCAAGTGAAAGACCCCCCACCAAAAGGATGACGGAGCGAAACACACACCGGCCACCACCACCAAAAGGATGATAGGACAAACAGTATCGCACAATCTGACGCCAATCCAAGTGACAGACCCCCCACCAAAAGGATGACGGAGCGAAACACACACCGGCCACCACCACCAAAAGGATGATAGGACAAACAGTATCGCACAATCTGACGCCAATCAAAGTGACAGACCCCCCACCAAAAGGATGATGGAGCGAAACTCACACCGGCCACTACCAACAAAAGGATGATAGGACAAACACTATCGCACTATCTGATACCAATCCAAGTGACAAACCCCCCACCAAAAGGATGACGGAGCGAAACTCACACCGGCCACTACCACCAAAAGGATGATAGGTCAAACACTATCGCACAATCTGACACCAATCAAAGTGACAGACCCCCCACCAAAAGGATTACGGAGCGAAACTCACAATGGCCACTACCATCAAAAGGATGATAGGACAAACACTATCGCACAATCTGACACCAATCCATGTGACAGACCTCCCACCAAAAGGATGACGGAGCGAAACACACACCGGCCACTACCATTAAAAGGATGATAGGACAAACACTATTGCACAATCTGACACCAATCCAAGTAAAAGACCCTCCACCAAAAGGATGACGGAGCGAAACACACACCAGCCACTACCACCAAAAGGATGATAGGACAAACACTATCGCACAATCTGACGCCAATCCAAGTGACAGACCCCCCAGCAAAAGGATTACGGAGCGAAACTCACACCGGCCACTACCACCAAAAGGATGATAGGACAAACACTATCGCACAATCTGACACCAATCCATGTGACAGACCTCCCACCAAAAGGATGACGGAGCGAAACACACACCGGCCACTACCACTAAAAGGATGATAGGACAAACACTATCAAACAATCTGACACTAATCCAAGTAAAAGACCCCCCACCAAAAGGATGACGGAGCGAAACACACACCAGCCACTACCACCAAAAGGATGATAGGACAAACACTATCGCACAATCTGACGCCAATCCAAGTGAAAGACCCCCCAGCAAAAGGATGATGGAGAGAAACACACACCGGCCACTATCACCAAAAGGATGATAGGACAAACACTATCGCACAATCTGACACCAATCCAAGTGACAAACCCCCCAACAAAAGGATGACGGAGCGAAACTCACACTGGCCATTACCACCAAAAGGATGATAGGACAAAGACTATCGCACAATCTGACACCAATCAAAGTGACAGACCCCCCACCAAAAGGATGACGGAGCAAAACACACACCGGCCACTACCACCAAAAGGATGATAGGACTAACACTATCGCACAATCTGAGAAAAATCCAAGTGACAGACCCCCCACCAAAAGGATGACAGAGCGAAACACACACCGGCCACTACCACCTAAAGGATGATAGGACAAACACTATCGCACAATCTGACACCAATCCAAGTGACATACCCCCCACCAAAAGGATGATGGAGCGAAACACACACCGGCCACTACCACCAAAAGGATGATAGGACAAACACTATCACACAATCTGACACCAATCAAAGTGACAGACCTCCCACCAAAAGGATGACAGAGCGAAACTCACACCAGCCATTACCAACAAAAGGATGATAGGACAAAAACTATCGCACAATCTGACACCAATCCATGTGACAGACCCCCCACCAAAAGGTTGACGGAGCGAAACACACACCGGCCACTACCACCAAAAGGATGATAGGACAAACACTATCGCACAATCTGACACTAATCCAAGTGAGAGACCCCCCACCAAAAGGATGACGGAGCGAAACACACACCGGCCACTACCACCTAAAGGATGATAGTACAAACACTATCGCACAATCTGACACCAATCCAAGTGAAAGACCCCCACCAAAAGGATGACGGAGCGAAACACACACCGGCCACCACCACCAAAAGGATGATAGGACAAACAGTATCGCAGAATCTGACGCCAATCCAAGTGACAGACCCCCAGCAAAAGGATGACGGAGCGAAACACACACCGATCACTATGACCAAAAGGATGATAGGACAAACACTATCGCACAATCTGATACCAATCCAAGTGACAAACCCCCCACCAAAAGGATGACGGGGCGAAACTCACACCGGCCACTACCACCAAAAGGATGATAGGTCAAACACTATCGCACAATCTGACACCAATCAAAGTGACAGACCCCCCACCAAAAGGATGACGGAGCGAAACTCACACCGGCCACTACCACCAAAAGGATGATAGGACAAACACTATCGCACAATCTGACACCAATCCAAGTGACTGACCCCCCACCAAAAGGATGACGGAGCGTAACACACACCGGCCACTACCACTAAAAGGATGATAGGACAAACACTATCGCACAATCTGACACTAATCCAAGTGACAGACCCCCCCACCAAAAGGATTACGGAGCGAAACACACACCGGCCACTACCACCTAAAGGATGATAGGACAAACACTATCGCACAATCTGACACCAATCCAAGTGACACACCCCCCACCAAAAGGATGACGGAGCAAAACACACACCGACCACTACCACCAAAAGGATGATAGACCAAACACTATCGCACAATCTGACACCAATCCAAGTGACAGACCCCCCACCAAAGGGATGACGGAGCGAAACACACACCGGCCACTACCACCAAAAGGATGATAGGACAAACACTATCGCACAATCTGACACCAATCCAAGTCATAGACCCCTACCAAAAGGATGACAGAGCGAAACACACACCGGCCATTACCACCAAAAGGATGATAGGACAAACACTATCGCACAATCTGACACCAATCAAAGTGATAGACCCCCCACCAAAAGGATGACGGAGCGAAACACACACCGGCCACTACCACCAAAAGGATGATAGGACAAACACTATCGCACAATCTGACACCAATCCAAGTGATAGACCCCCACCAAAAGCATGACGGAGCAAAACACACACCGGCCACTACCACTAAAAGGATGATAGGACAAACACTATCGCACAATCTGACACCAATCCAAGTAAAAGACCCCCACCATAAGGATGACGGAGCGAAACACACACCAGCCACTACCACCAAAAGGATGATAGGACAAACACTATCGCACAATCTGACGCCAATCCAAGTGACAGACCCCCCAGCAAAAGGATGACGGAGCGAAACACACACCGGCCACTATCACCAAAAGGATGATAGGACAAACACTATCGCACAATCTGACACCAATCCAAGTGACAAACCCCCCAACAAAAGGATGACGGAGCGAAACTCACACCGGCCATTACCAACAAAAGGATGATAGGACAAAAACTATCGCACAATCTGACACCAATCCATGTGACAGACCCCCCACCAAAAGGTTGACAGAGCGAAACACACACCAGCCACTACCACCAAAAGGATGATAGGACAAACACTATCGCATAATCTGACACTAATCCAAGTGAGAGACCCCCCACCAAAAGGATGACGGAGCGAAACACACACCGGCCACTACCACCTAAAGGATGATAGTACAAACACTCTCGCACAATATGACATCAATCCAAGTGAAAGACCCCCACCAAAAGGATGACGGAGCGAAACACACACCGGCCACCACCACCAAAAGGATGATAGGACAAACAGTATCGCACAATCTGACGCCAATCCAAGTGACAGACCCCTAGCAAAAGGATGACGGAGCGAAACACACACCGGCCACTATGACCAAAAGGATGATAGGACAAACACTATCGCACAATCTGATACCAATCCATGTGACAAACCCCCCACCAAAAGGATGACGGGGCGAAACTCACACCGGCCACTACCACCAAAAGGATGATAGGTCAAACACTATCGCACAATCTGACACCAATCAAAGTGACAGACCCCCCACCAAAAGGATGACGGAGCGAAACTCACACCGGCCACTACCACCAAAAGGATGATAGGACAAACACTATCGCACAATCTGACACCAATCCAAGTGACAGACCCCCCACCAAAAGGATGATGGAGCGAAACACACACCGGCCACTACCACTAAAAGGATGATAGGACAAACACTATCGCACAATCTGACACTAATCCAAGTGACAGACCCCCCACCAAAAGGATGACGGAGCGAAACACACACCGGCCACTACCACCTAAAGAATGATAGGACAAACACTATCGCACAATCTGACACCAATCCAAGTGACACACCCCCCACCAAAAGGATGACGGAGCGAAACACACACCGACCACTACCACCAAAAGGATGATAGGCCAAACACTATCGCACAATCTGACACCAATCCAAGTGACAGACCCCCCACCAAAGGGATGACGGAGCGAAACACACACCGGCCACTACCACCAAAAGGATGATAGGACAAACACTATCGCACAATCTGACACCAATCCAAGTCATAGACCCCTACCAAAAGGATGACGGAGCGAAACACACACCGGCCATTACCACCAAAAGAATGATAGGACAAACACTATCGCACAATCTGACACCAATCAAAGTGATAGACCCCCCACCAAAAGGATGACGGAGCGAAACACACACCGGCCACTACCACCAAAAGGATGATAGGACAAACACTATCGCACAATCTGACACCAATCCAAGTGATAGACCCCCTCAAAAGCATGACGGAGCGAAACACACACCGGCCACTACCACCAAAAGGATGATAGGACAAACACTATCGCACAATCTTACACCAATCCAAGTAAAAGACCCCCCACCAAAAGGATGACGGAGCGAAACACACACCAGCCACTACCACCAAAAGGATGATAGGACAAACACTATCGCACAATCTGACGCCAATCCAAGTGACAGACCCCCCAGCAAAAGGATGACGGAGAGAAACACACACCGGCCACTATCACCAAAAGGATGATAGGACAAACACTATCGCACAATCTGACACCAATCCAAGTGACAAACCCCCCAACAAAAGGATGACGGAGCGAAACTCACACCGGCCATTACCACCAAAAGGATGATAGGACAAAGACTATCGCACAATCTGAGAAAAATCCAAGTGACAGACCCCCCACCAAAAGGATGACGGAGCAAAACACACACCGGCCACTACCACCAAAAGGATGATAGGACAAACACTATCGCACAATCTGAGAAAAATCCAAGTGACAGACCCCCCACCAAAAGGATGACAGAGCGAAACACACACTGGCCACTACCACCTAAAGGATGATAGGACAAACACTATCGCACAATCTGACACCAATCAAAGTGACAGACCCCCCACCAAAAGGATGACGGAGCGAAACTCACACCGGCCACTACCACCAAAAGGATGATAGGACAAACACTATCGCACAATCTGACACCAATCCAAGTGACAGACCCCCCACCAAAAGGATGACGGAGCGAAACACACACCGGCCACTACCACCTAAAGGATGATAGGACAAACACTATCGCACAATCTGACACCAATCCAAGTGACACACCCCCCACCAAAAGGATGACGGAGCGAAACACACACCGACCACTACCACCAAAAGGATGATAGGCCAAACACTATCGCACAATCTGACACCAATCCAAGTGACAGACCCCCCACCAAAGGGATGACGGAGCGAAACACACACCGGCCACTACCACCAAAAGGATGATAGGACAAACACTATCGCACAATCTGACACCAATCAAAGTGATAGACCCCTACCAAAAGGATGACGGAGCGAAACACACACCGGCCATTACCACCAAAAGGATGATAGGACAAACACTATCGCACAATCTGACACCAATCAAAGTGATAGACCCCCCACCAAAAGGATGACGGAGCGAAACACACACCGGCCACTACCACCAAAAGGATGATAGGACAAACACTATCGCACAATCTGACACCAATCCAAGTGATAGACCCCCACCAAAAGCATGACGGAGCGAAACACACACCGGCCACTACCACCAAAAGGAAGATAGGACAAACACTATCGTACAATCTGACACCAATCCAAGTGATAGACCCCCCACCAAAAGGATGACGGAGCAAAACACACCCCGGCCACTACCACCAAAAGGATGATAGGAAAAACACTATCGCACAATCTAACACCAATCCAAGTGACATACCCCTCCACCAAACGGATGACAGAGCGAAACTCACACCGGCCACTACCACCAAAAGGATGATAGGACAAACACTATCGCAAAATCTGACACCAATCCAAGTGAGAGACCCCCCACCAAAAGGATGACGGAGCGAAACACACACCGGCCACTACCACCAAAAGGATGATAGGACAAACACTATCGCAGAATCTGACACCAATCCAAGTGACAGACCCCCCCAAAAGGATGACGGAGCAAAACACACACCGGCCACTACCACCAAAAGGATGATAGGACAAACACTATCGCACAATCTGACACCAATCCAAGTGACACACCCACCACCAAAAGGATGACGGAGCGAAACACACACCGACCACTACCACCAAAAGGATGATAGGACAAACACTATCGCACAATCTGACACCAATCCAAGTGACAGACCCCCCACCAAAGGGATGACGGAGCGAAACACACACCGGCCACTACCACCAAAAGGATTATAGGACAAACACTATCGCACAATCTGACACCAATCCAAGTGATAGACCCCTACCAAAAGGATGACGGAGCGAAACACACACCGGCCATTACCACCAAAAGGATGATAGGACAAACACTATCGCACAATCTGACACCAATCCAAGTGATAGACCCCCCACCAAAAGGATGACGGAGCGAAACACACACCGGCCACTACCACCAAAAGGATGATAGGACAAACACTATCGCACAATCTGACACCAATCCAAGTGATAGACCCCCACCAAAAGCATGACGGAGCGAAACACACACCGGACACTACCACCAAAAGGATGATAGGTCAAACACTATCTCACAATCTGACACCAATCAAAGTGATAGACCCCTACCAAAAGGATGACGGAGCGAAACACACACCGGCCACAACCACCAAAAGGATGATAGGACAAACACTATCGCACAATCTGACACCAATCCAAATGATAGACCCCCCACCAAAAGGATGACGGAGCAAAACACACCCCGGCCACTACCACCAAAAGGATGATAGGAAAAACACTATCGCACAATCTGACACCAATCCAAGTGACATACCCCTCCACCAAAAGGATGACAGAGCGAAACTCACACCGGCCACTACCACCAAAAGGATGATAGGACAAACACTATCGCAATATCTGACACCAATCCAAGTGAGAGACCCCCCACCAAAAGGATGACGGAGCGAAACACACACCGGCCACTACCACCAAAAGGATGATAGGACAAACACTATCGCACAATCTGACACCAATCCAAGTGACAGACCCCCCCCAAAAGGATGACGGAGCAAAACACACACCGGCCACTACCACCAAAAGGATGATAGTACAAACACTATCGCACAATCTGACACCAATCCAAGTGACAGACCCCCCACCAAAAGGATGATGTAGTGAAACACACACCGACCACTACCACCAAAAGGATGATAGGACAAACACTATCGCATAATCTGAAAATAATCCAAGTGACAGACCCCCCACCAAAGGGATGACGGAGCGAAACACACACCGGCCACTACCACCAAAAGGATGATAGGACAAACACTATCGCACAATCTGACACTAATCCAAGTGACAGACCCCCACCAAAAGGATGACGGAGTGAAACACACACCGACCACTACCACCAAAAGGATGATAGGACAAACACTATCGCACAATCTGACACCAATCCAAGTGACAGACCCCCCACCAAAGGGATGACGGAGCGAAACACACACCGGCCACTACCACCAAAAGGATGATAGGACAAACACTATCGCACAATCTGACACCAATCCAAGTGATAGACCCCTACCAAAAGGATGACGGAGCGAAACACACACCGGCCATTACCACCAAAAGGATGATAGGACAAACACTATCGCACAATCTGACACCAATCTAAGTGATAGACCCCCCACCAAAAGGATGACGGAGCGAAATACACACCGGCCACTACCACCAAAAGGATGATAGGACAAACACTATCGCACAATCTGACACCAATCCAAGGGATAGACCCCCACCAAAAGCATGACGAAGCGAAACACACACCGGCCACTACCACCAAAAGGATGATAGGACAAACACTATTGCACAATCTGACACCAATCCAAGTGATAGACCCCCACCAAAAGGATGACAGAGCGAAACACACACCGGCCACTACCACCAAAAGGATGATAGGACAAACACTATCGCACAATCTGACACCAATCCAAGTGATAGACCCCCCACCAAAAGGATGACGGAGCAAAACACACCCCGGCCACTACCACCAAAAGGATGATAGGACAAACACTATCGCACAATCTGACACCAATCCAAGTGACATACCCCTCCACCAAAATGATGACAGAGCGAAACTCACACCGGCCACTACCACCAAAAGGATGATAGGACAAACACTATCGCAAAATTTGGCACCAATCCAAGTGAGAGACCCCCCACCAAAAGGATGACGGAGCGAAACACACACCGGCCACTACCACCAAAAGGATGATAGGACAAACACTATCGCACAATCTCACACCAATCCAAGTGACAGACCCCCCCCCATAAAGGATGATGGAGCGAAACACACACCGGCCAATACCACCAAAAGGATGATAGGACAAACACTATCGCACAATCTGACACCAATCCAAGTGACAGACCCCCCACCAAAAGGATGACGGAGCAAAACACACACCGGCCACTACCACCAAAAGGATGATAGGACAAACACTATCGCACAATCTGACACTAATCCAAGTGACAGACTCCCCATCAAAAGGATGACGGAGCGAAACACACACCGGTCACTACCACCAAAAGGATGATAGGCCAAAGACTATCGCACAATATGACACTAATCAAAGTGACAGACCCTCCACCAAAAGGATGACGGAGCGAAACTCACACTGGCCACTACCACCAAAAGGATGATAGGACAAACACTATCGCACAATCTGACACCAATCCAAGTGACAGACCCCCCACCCAAAGGATGACGGAGCGAAACACACACCGGCCACTACCACTAAAAGGATGATAGGACAAACACTATCGCACAATTTGACACTAATCCAAGTGACAGACCCCCCACCAAAAGGATGATGGAGCGAAACACACACCGGCCACTACCACCAAAAGGATGATAGGACAAACACTATCGCACAATCTGACACTATTCCAAGTGACAGACCCCCCACCAAAAGGATGACGGAGCGAAACACACACCGACCACTACCACCAAAAGGATGATAGGACAAACACTATCGCACAATCTGACACCAATCCAAGTGACAGACCCCCCACCAAAGGGATGACGGAGCGAAACACACACCGGCCACTACCACCAAAAGGATGATAGGACAAACACTATCGCACAATCTGACACCAATCCAAGTGATAGACCCCTACCAAAAGGATGACGGAGCGAAACACACACCGGCCACTACCACCAAAAGGATGATAGGACAAACACTATCGCACAATCTGACACCAATCCAAGTGATAGACCCCTACCAAAAGGATGACGGAGCGAAACACACCCCGGCCACTACCACCAAAAGGATGATAGGACAAACACTATCGCACAATCTGACACCAATCCAAGTGAGATACCCCTCCACCAAAAGGATGACAGAGCGAAACTCACACCGGCCACTACCACCAAAAGGATGATAGGACAAACACTATTGCAAAATCTGACACCAATCCAAGTGAGAGACCCCCCACCAAAAGGATGACGGAGCGAAACACACACCGGCCACTACCACCAAAAGGATGATAGGAAAAACACTATCGCACAATCTCACACCAATCAAAGTGACAGACCCCCCCATAAAGGATGATGGAGCGAAACACACACCGGCCACTACCACCAAAAGGATGATAGGACAAACACTATCGCACAATCTGACACCAATCCAAGTGACAAACCCCCCACCAAAAGGATGACGGAGCAAAACACACACCGGCCACTACCACCAAAAGGATGATAGGACAAACACTATCGCACAATCTGACACCAATCCAAGTGACAGACTCCCCACCAAAAGGATGACGGAGCGAAACACACACCGGCCACTACCACCAAAAGGATGATAGGCCAAAGACTATCGCACAATCTGACACTAATCAAAGTGACAGACCCTCCACCAAAAGGATGACGGAGCGAAACTCACACCGGCCACTACCACCAAAAGGATGATAGGACAAACACTATCGCATAATCTGACACCAATCCAAGTGACAGACCCCCGACCAAAAGGATGACAGAGCGAAACTCACACCGGCCACTACCACCAAAAGGATGATAGGTCAAAGACTATCGCACAATCTGACACCAATCCAAGTGAAAGACCCCCCACTAAAAGGATGACGGAGCGAAACACACACCAGCCACTACCACCAAAAGGATGATAGGACAAACACTATCGCACAATCTGACGCCAATCCAAGTGACAGACCCCCTAGCAAAAGGATGACGGAGCGAAACACACACCGGCCACTATCACCAAAAGGATGATAGGACAAACACTATCGCACAATCTGACACCAATCCAAGTGACAGACCCCGCACCAAAAGGATGACGGAGCGAAACTCACACCGGCCACTACCACCAAAAGGATGATAGGACAAAGACTATCGCACAATCTGACACCAATCAAAGTGACAGACCCCCCACCAAAAGGATGACGGAGCGAAACACACACCGGCCACTACCACCTAAAGGATGATAGTACAAACACTATCGCACAATCTGACACCAATCCAAGTGAAAGACCCCCACCAAAAGGATGACGGAGCGAAACACACACCGGCCACCACCACCAAAAGGATGATAGGACAGACACTATCGCACAATCTGACGCCAATCCAAGTGACAGACCCCCCAGCAAAAGGATGACGGAGCGAAACACACACCGGCCACTATCACCAAAAGGATGATAGGACAAACACTATCGCACGACCTGACACCAATCCAAGTGACAGACCCCCGACCAAAAGGATGACAGAGCGAAACTCACATCGGCCACTACCACCAAAAGGATGATAGGTCAAAGACTATCGCACAATCTGACACCAATCCAAGTGAAAGACCCCCCACTAAAAGGATGACGGAGCGAAACACACACCAGCCACTACCACCAAAAGGATTATAGGACAAACACTATCGCACAATCTGACGCCAATCCAAGTGACAAACCCCCTAGCAAAAGGATGACGGAGCGAAACACACACCGGCCACTATCACCAAAAGGATGATAGTACAAACACTATCGCACAATCTGACACCAATCCAAGTGACAGACCCCGCACCAAAAGGATGACGGAGCGAAACTCACACCGGCCACTACCACCAAAAGGATGATAGGACAAAGACTATCGCACAATCTGACACCAATCAAAGTGACAGACCCCCCACCAAAAGGATGACGGAGCGAAACTCACATCGGCCACTACCACCAAAAGGATGATAGGACAAACACTATCGCAAAATCTGACACCAATCCAAGTGAGAGACTGTTGGTGTAAGCCCTAGAGGCCAATACTTTTTGGTACTTGTATCAGATTATTCGTTTAATAATAAAAGGCATTTCTTTATTATGTTTGTCTTTCAGAATAATAAAGTCCCTAGAATAGTTAGTCTGTTTAATGAAATGTTAAGTGTGACTTAATCATGAGATCCCATTAAACATAAAGACATTATTCTTAAAATATCCGTAGTCAAGCTTTATTGCAAAGTGGGATAACATTAAAAGCATTGAGACTATTATGAAGATAGACTGATGATCACATCTCATGGATCATGGATAAAGAGTTATCAAGTCTTGACATAGGTATAAATATTAGGAGTAATATTTATACCGGATTGACCCGCTATGAGAATACTACATAGTATGTTATGCAAAGTGTCATAAGTTATTCTCATGGTGATAATGGTGTATTACCACCCTTCGACCTGAAACCACTATGGACCCTAGATGTAGAGTCGGGTGCTTTATTGCTGATCAAACATTATCCGTAACTGGATGATCATAAAGACAGTTGATGGGCACTCCACGAAGCATGCTGAGGGACATGAGTGTCCTAGATGGAATTTGCCAATCCTGCATAACAGGAGAAATGTCTAAGGGCCCAATATTGAACTGGACAAGGATGACACAGTGTATGCCTTGTGTTCAATATAGACATAGGGGCAAAAGGGTAATTGTACAAACATATATTATCACGAAAAAGGTTTTGTCAGATCACATGACATTTTCGTGACTTGGGTAGCAGTGATGTGTTGCTAGATACCGCTTACTGTTTATTATGTTAAATATATATAATTTAATATAATTACCAACGTTACGAAATCCTACAGGGTCACACACATAAGGACAGTTTGATGAGAGATAGAGAAATCAAAGGAACACCGTAAGGTACGGTGCACTTAAGTGAAAAAATAGAAATTCGGATAATATAATAATAATTATTGTTATTTTATAATGGTTATAAAATAATAATAAAATAAATATATTTATTATAATAATAGTTATTATAATAATATATAATATTATTATGGATCATGTGAATTGGGTTTTAGCCCGCAGCCCACAAGAGAGTCTATAAAAGGAACCCTTGTGATGAAGCTTTCACTTGATGCAATTTCGTTTTGATTCTCTTTTCTCACTCAAATAATTCCGTTCGTAAGCAGCTAGCACTGTGACCGGAAGCTGTTCGTGTGGACTGAGTAGAGGCGTTGCACTTCATCAACGCTTGTGATCGCTGCATCAAAGATCTGAATCGCCACAAAGAGGTAACGATTCTATCACTGACCATGCTCATTCGTGAGGATCACTAAAGGAAAATTTTTTGTTTTCCGCTGCGTTTAGATCGCAATTTTCCTTCAGAGACCCCCTACCAAAAGGATGACGGAGCAAAACACACACCGGCCACTACCACCAAAAGGATGATAGGACAAACACTATCGCACAATCTGACACCAATCCAAGTGATAGACCCCCACCAAAAGCATGACGGAGCGAAACACACACCGGCCACTACCACCAAAAGGATGATAGGACAAACACTATGGCACAATCATACACCAATCCAAGTGATAGACCCCCACCAAAAGGATGACGGAGCGAAACACACACCGGCCACTACCACCAAAAGGATGATAGGACAAACACTATCGCCCAATCTGACGCCAATCCAAGTGATAGACCCCCCACCAAAAGGATGACGGAGCAAAACACACCCCGGCCACTACCACCAAAAGGATGATAGGACAAACACTATCGCACAATCTGAAACCAATCCAAGTGACATACCCCTCCACCAAAAGGATGACAGAGCGAAACTCACACCGGCCACTACCACCAAAAGGATGATAGGACAAACACTATTGCAAAATCTGACACCAATCCAAGTGAGAGACCCCCCACCAAAAGGATGACGGAGCGAAACACACACCGGCCACTACCACCAAAAGGATGATAGGAAAAACACTATCGCACAATCTCACACCAATCAAAGTGACAGACCCCCCCATAAAGGATGATGGAGCGAAACACACACCGGCCACTACCACCAAAAGGATGATAGGACAAACACTATCGCACAATCTGACACCAATCCAAGTGACAAACCCCCCACCAAAAGGATGACGGAGCAAAACACACACCGGCCACTACCACCAAAAGGATGATAGGACAAACACTATCGCACAATCTGACACCAATCCAAGTGACAGACTCCCCACCAAAAGGATGACGGAGCGAAACACACACCGGCCACTACCACCAAAAGGATGATAGGCCAAAGACTATCGCACAATCTGACACTAATCAAAGTGACAGACCCTCCACCAAAAGGATGACGGAGCGAAACTCACACCGGCCACTACCACCAAAAGGATGATAGGACAAACACTATCGCACAATCTGACACCAATCCAAGTGACAGACCCCCGACCAAAAGGATGACAGAGCGAAACTCACACCGGCCACTACCACCAAAAGGATGATAGGTCAAAGACTATCGCACAATCTGACACCAATCCAAGTGAAAGACCCCCCACTAAAAGGATGACGGAGCGAAACACACACCAGCCACTACCACCAAAAGGATGATAGGACAAACACTATCGCACAATCTGACGCCAATCCAAGTGACAGACCCCCTAGCAAAAGGATGACGGAGCGAAACACACACCGGCCACTATCACCAAAAGGATGATAGGACAAACACTATCGCACAATCTGACACCAATCCAAGTGACAGACCCCGCACCAAAAGGATGACGGAGCGAAACTCACACCGGCCACTACCACCAAAAGGATGATAGGACAAAGACTATCGCACAATCTGACACCAATCAAAGTGACAGACCCCCCACCAAAAGGATGACGGAGCGAAACACACACCGGCCACTACCACCTAAAGGATGATAGTACAAACACTATCGCACAATCTGACACCAATCCAAGTGAAAGACCCCCCACCAAAAGGATGACGGAGCGAAACACACACCGGCCACCACCACCAAAAGGATGATAGGACAGACACTATCGCACAATCTGACGCCAATCCAAGTGACAGACCCCCCAGCAAAAGGATGACGGAGCGAAACACACACCGGCCACTATCACCAAAAGGATGATAGGACAAACACTATCGCACGACCTGACACCAATCCAAGTGACAGACCCCCGACCAAAAGGATGACAGAGCGAAACTCACATCGGCCACTACCACCAAAAGGATGATAGGTCAAAGACTATCGCACAATCTGACACCAATCCAAGTGAAAGACCCCCCACTAAAAGGATGACGGAGCGAAACACACACCAGCCACTACCACCAAAAGGATGATAGGACAAACACTATCGCACAATCTGACGCCAATCCAAGTGACAGACCCCCTAGCAAAAGGATGACGGAGCGAAACACACACCGGCCACTATCACCAAAAGGATGATAGGACAAACACTATCGCACAATCTGACACCAATCCAAGTGACAGACCCCGCACCAAAAGGATGACGGAGCGAAACTCACACCGGCCACTACCACCAAAAGGATGATAGGACAAAGACTATCGCACAATCTGACACCAATCAAAGTGACAGACCCCCCACCAAAAGGATGACGGAGCGAAACTCACATCGGCCACTACCACCAAAAGGATGATAGGACAAACACTATCGCAAAATCTGACACCAATCCAAGTGAGAGACCCCCTACCAAAAGGATGACGGAGCAAAACACACACCGGCCACTACCACCAAAAGGATGATAGGACAAACACTATCGCACAATCTGACACCAATCCAAGTGATAGACCCCCACCAAAAGCATGACGGAGCGAAACACACACCGGCCACTACCACCAAAAGGATGATAGGACAAACACTATGGCACAATCATACACCAATCCAAGTGATAGACCCCCACCAAAAGGATGACGGAGCGAAACACACACCGGCCACTACCACCAAAAGGATGATAGGACAAACACTATCGCCCAATCTGACGCCAATCCAAGTGATAGACCCCCCACCAAAAGGATGACGGAGCAAAACACACCCCGGCCACTACCACCAAAAGGATGATAGGACAAACACTATCGCACAATCTGAAACCAATCCAAGTGACATACCCCTCCACCAAAAGGATGACCGAGCGAAACTCACACCGGCCACTACCACCAAAAGGATGACAGGACAAACACTATCGCACAATCTGACACCAATCCAAGTGACAGACCCCCCACCAAAAGGATGACGGAGCGAAACACACACCGGCCACTACCACTAAAAGGATGATAGGACAAACACTATCGCACAATCTGACACTAATCCAAGTGACAGACCCCCCACCAAAAGGATGACGGAGCGAAACACACACCGGCCACTACCACCTAAAGGATGATAGGACAAACACTTTCGCACAATCTAACACCAATCCAAGTGACACACCCCCCACCAAAAGGATGACGGAGCGAAACACACACCGACCACTACCACCAAAAGGATGATAGGACAAACACTATCGCACAATCTGACACCAATCCAAGTGAGATACCCCTCCACCAAAAGGATGACAGAGCGAAACTCACACCGGCCACTACCACCAAAAGGATGATAGGACAAACACTATCGCAAAATCTGACACCAATCCAAGTGAGAGACCCCCCACCAAAAGGATGACGGAGCAAAACACACACCGGCCACTAACACCAAAAGGATGATAGGACAAACACTATCGCACAATCTGACACAAATCCAAGTGATAGACCCCCTTCAAAAGCATGACGGAGCGAAACACACACCGGCCACTACCACCATAAGGATGATAGGACAAACACTATCGCACGATCTGACACCAATCCAAGTGATAGACCCCCACCAAAAGGATGACGGAGCGAAACACACACCGGCCACTACCACCAAAAGGATGATAGGACAAACACTATCGCACAATCCGATACCAATCCAAGTGATAGACCCCCTACCAAAAGGATGACGGAGCAAAACACACCCCGGCCACTACCACCAAAAGGATGATAGGACAAATACTATCGCACAATCTGACACCAATCCAAGTGACATACCCCTCCACCAAAAGGATGACAGAGCGAAACTCACACCGGCCACTACCACCAAAAGGATGATAGGACAAACACTATCGCAAAATCTGACACCAATCCAAGTGAGAGACCCCCCACCAAAAGGATGACGGAGCGAAAAACACACCGGCCACTACCACCAAAAGGATGATAGGACAAACACTATCGCACAATCTAACACCAATCCATGTGACAGACCCCCCCCCCCCCCCCAAAAGGATGAAGGAGCGAAACACACACCGGCCACTACCACCAAAAGGATGATAGGACAAACACTATCGCACAATCTGACACCAATCCAAGTGATAGACCCCCACCAAAAGGATGACGGAGCGAAACACACACCGGCCACTACCACCAAAAGGATGATAGGACAAACACTATCGCACAATCTGATACCAATCCAAGTGATAGACCCCCTACCAAAAGGATGACGGAGCAAAACACACCCCGGCCACTACCACCAAAAGGATGATAGGACAAATACTATCGCACAATCTGACACCAATCCAAGTGACATACCCCTCCACCAAAAGGATGACAGAGTGAAACTCACACCGGCCACTACCACCAAAAGGATGATAGGACAAACACTATCGCAAAATCTGACACCAATCCAAGTGAGAGACCCCCCACCAAAAGGATGACGGAGCGAAAAACACACCGGCCACTACCACCAAAAGGATGATAGGACAAACACTATCGCACAATCTAACACCAATCCATGTGACAGACCCCCCCCCCCCCCAAAAGGATGAAGGAGCGAAACACACACCGGCCACTACCACCAAAAGGATGATAGGACAAACACTATCGCACAATCTGACACCAATCCAAGTGATAGACCCCCACCAAAAGGATGACGGAGCGAAACACACACCGGCCACTACCACCAAAAGGATGATAGGACAAACACTATCGCAAAATCTGACACCAATCCAAGTGAGAGACCCCCCACCAAAAGGATGACGGAGCAAAACACACACCGGCCACTACCACCAAAAGGATGATAGGACAAATACTATCGCACAATCTGACACCAATCCAAGTGATAGACCCCCTTCAAAAGCATGACGGAGCGAAACACACACCGGCCACTACCACCATAAGGATGATAGGACAAACACTATCGCACGATCTGACACCAATCCAAGTGATAGACCCCCACCAAAAGGATGACGGAGCGAAACACACACCGGCCACTACCACCAAAAGGATGATAGGACAAACACTATCGCACAATCTGATACCAATCCAAGTGATAGACCCCCTACCAAAAGGATGACGGAGCAAAACACACCCCGGCCACTACCACCAAAAGGATGATAGGACAAATACTATCGCACAATCTGACACCAATCCAAGTGACATACCCCTCCACCAAAAGGATGACAGAGCGAAACTCACACCGGCCACTACCACCAAAAGGATGATAGGACAAACACTATCGCAAAATCTGACACCAATCCAAGTGAGAGACCCCCCACCAAAAGGATGACGGAGCGAAAAACACACCGGCCACTACCACCAAAAGGATGATAGGACAAACACTATCGCACAATCTAACACCAATCCATGTGACAGACCCCCCCCCCCAAAAGGATGAAGGAGCGAAACACACACCGGCCACTACCACCAAAAGGATGATAGGACAAACACTATCGCACAATCTGACACCAATCCAAGTGATAGACCCCCACCAAAAGGATGACGGAGCGAAACACACACCGGCCACTACCACCAAAAGGATGATAGGACAAACACTATCGCACAATCTGATACCAATCCAAGTGATAGACCCCCTACCAAAAGGATGACGGAGCAAAACACACCCCGGCCACTACCACCAAAAGGATGATAGGACAAATACTATCGCACAATCTGACACCAATCCAAGTGACATACCCCTCCACCAAAAGGATGACAGAGCGAAACTCACACCGGCCACTACCACCAAAAGGATGATAGGACAAACACTATCGCAAAATCTGACACCAATCCAAGTGAGAGACCCCCCACCAAAAGGATGACGGAGCGAAAAACACACCGGCCACTACCACCAAAAGGATGATAGGACAAACACTATCGCACAATCTAACACCAATCCATGTGACAGACCCCCCCCCCCCCCCCCAAAAGGATGAAGGAGCGAAACACACACCGGCCACTACCACCAAAAGGATGATAGGACAAACACTATCGCACAATCTGACACCAATCCAAGTGATAGACCCCCACCAAAAGGATGACGGAGCGAAACACACACCGGCCACTACCACCAAAAGGATGATAGGACAAACACTATCGCACAATCTGATACCAATCCAAGTGATAGACCCCCTACCAAAAGGATGACGGAGCAAAACACACCCCGGCCACTACCACCAAAAGGATGATAGGACAAATACTATCGCACAATCTGACACCAATCCAAGTGACATACCCCTCCACCAAAAGGATGACAGAGTGAAACTCACACCGGCCACTACCACCAAAAGGATGATAGGACAAACACTATCGCAAAATCTGACACCAATCCAAGTGAGAGACCCCCCACCAAAAGGATGACGGAGCGAAAAACACACCGGCCACTACCACCAAAAGGATGATAGGACAAACACTATCGCACAATCTGACACCAATCCAAGTGACAGACCCCCCCCCCCCCCCCAAAAGGATGACGGAGCGAAACACACACCGGCCACTACCACCAAAAGGATGATAGGACAAACACTATCGCACAATCTGACACCAATCCAAGTGAGATACCCCTCCACCAAAAGGATGACAGAGTGAAACTCACACCGGCCACTACCACCAAAAGGATGATAGGACAAACACTATCGCAAAATCTGACACCAATCCAAGTGAGAGACCCCCCACCAAAAGGATGACGGAGCAAAACACACACCGGCCACTAACACCAAAAGGATGATAGGACAAACACTATCGCACAATCTGACACAAATCCAAGTGATAGACCCCCTTCAAAAGCATGACGGAGCGAAACACACACCGGCCACTACCACCATAAGGATGATAGGACAAACACTATCGCACGATCTGACACCAATCCAAGTGATAGACCCCCACCAAAAGGATGACGGAGCGAAACACACACCGGCCACTACCACCAAAAGGATGATAGGACAAACACTATCGCACAATCTGATACCAATCCAAGTGATAGACCCCCTACCAAAAGGATGACGGAGCAAAACACACCCCGGCCACTACCACCAAAAGGATGATAGGACAAATACTATCGCACAATCTGACACCAATCCAAGTGACATACCCCTCCACCAAAAGGATGACAGAGCGAAACTCACACCGGCCACTACCACCAAAAGGATGATAGGACAAACACTATCGCAAAATCTGACACCAATCCAAGTGAGAGACCCCCCACCAAAAGGATGACGGAGCGAAAAACACACCGGCCACTACCACCAAAAGGATGATAGGACAAACACTATCGCACAATCTAACACCAATCCATGTGACAGACCCCCCCCCCCCCCCAAAAGGATGAAGGAGCGAAACACACACCGGCCACTACCACCAAAAGGATGATAGGACAAACACTATCGCACAATCTGACACCAATCCAAGTGATAGACCCCCACCAAAAGGATGACGGAGCGAAACACACACCGGCCACTACCACCAAAAGGATGATAGGACAAACACTATCGCACAATCTGATACCAATCCAAGTGATAGACCCCCTACCAAAAGGATGACGGAGCAAAACACACCCCGGCCACTACCACCAAAAGGATGATAGGACAAATACTATCGCACAATCTGACACCAATCCAAGTGACATACCCCTCCACCAAAAGGATGACAGAGTGAAACTCACACCGGCCACTACCACCAAAAGGATGATAGGACAAACACTATCGCAAAATCTGACACCAATCCAAGTGAGAGACCCCCCACCAAAAGGATGACGGAGCGAAAAACACACCGGCCACTACCACCAAAAGGATGATAGGACAAACACTATCGCACAATCTGACACCAATCCAAGTGACAGACCCCCCCCCCCAAAAGGATGACGGAGCGAAACACACACCGGCCACTACCACCAAAAGGATGATAGGACAAACACTATCGCACAATCTGACACCAATCCAAGTGACAGACCCCCCACCAAAAGGATGACGGAGCGAAACACACACCGACCACTACCACCAAAAGGATGATAGGACAAACACTATCGCACAATCTGACACTAATCCAAGTGACACACCCCCCACCAAAGGGATGACGGAGCGAAACACACACTGGCCACTACCACCAAAAGGATGATAGGACAAACACTATCGCACAATCTGACACCAATCCAAGTGACAGACCCCCACCAAAAGGATGACGGAGCGAAACACACACCGACCACTACCACCAAAAGGATGATAGGACAAACACTATCGCACAATCTGACACCAATCCAAGTGACAGACCCCCCACCAAAGGGATGACAGAGCGAAACACACACCGGCCACACCCACCAAAAGGATGATAGGACAAACACTATCGCACAATCTGACACCAATCCAAGTGATAGACCCCTACCAAAAGGATGACGGAGCGAAACACACACCGGCCATTACCACCAAAAGGATGATAGGACAAACACTATCGCACAATTTGACACCAATCCAAGTGATAGACCCCCCACCAAAAGGATGACGGATCAAAACACACCCCGGCCACTACCACCAAAAGGATGATAGGACAAACACTATCGCACAATCTGACACCAATCCAAGTGACATACCCCTCCACCAAAAGGATGACAGAGCGAAACTCACACCGGCCACTACCACCAAAAGGATGATAGGACAAACACTATCGCAAAATCTGACACCAATCCAAGTGAGAGACCCCCCACCAAAAGGATGACGGAGCGAAAAACACACCGGCCACTACCACCAAAAGGATGATAGGACAAACACTATCGCACAATCTAACACCAATCCATGTGACAGACCCCCCCCCCCAAAAGGATGAAGGAGCGAAACACACACCGGCCACTACCACCAAAAGGATGATAGGACAAACACTATCGCACAATCTGACACCAATCCAAGTGATAGACCCCCACCAAAAGGATGACGGAGCGAAACACACACCGGCCACTACCACCAAAAGGATGATAGGACAAACACTATCGCACAATCTGATACCAATCCAAGTGATAGACCCCCTACCAAAAGGATGACGGAGCAAAACACACCCCGGCCACTACCACCAAAAGGATGATAGGACAAATACTATCGCACAATCTGACACCAATCCAAGTGACATACCCCTCCACCAAAAGGATGACAGAGTGAAACTCACACCGGCCACTACCACCAAAAGGATGATAGGACAAACACTATCGCAAAATCTGACACCAATCCAAGTGAGAGACCCCCCACCAAAAGGATGACGGAGCGAAAAACACACCGGCCACTACCACCAAAAGGATGATAGGACAAACACTATCGCACAATCTGACACCAATCCAAGTGACAGACCCCCCCCCCCAAAAGGATGACGGAGCGAAACACACACCGGCCACTACCACCAAAAGGATGATAGGACAAACACTATCGCACAATCTGACACCAATCCAAGTGACATACCCCCCACCAAAAGGATGACGGAGCGAAACACACACCGACCACTACCACCAAAAGGATGATAGGACAAACACTATCGCACAATCTGACACTAATCCAAGTGACACACCCCCCACCAAAGGGATGACGGAGCGAAACACACACTGGCCACTACCACCAAAAGGATGATAGGACAAACACTATCGCACAATCTGACACCAATCCAAGTGACAGACCCCCACCAAAAGGATGACGGAGCGAAACACACACCGACCACTACCACCAAAAGGATGATAGGACAAACACTATCGCACAATCTGACACCAATCCAAGTGACAGACCCCCCACCAAAGGGATGACAGAGCGAAACACACACCGGCCACACCCACCAAAAGGATGATAGGACAAACACTATCGCACAATCTGACACCAATCCAAGTGATAGACCCCTACCAAAAGGATGACGGAGCGAAACACACACCGGCCATTACCACCAAAAGGATGATAGGACAAACACTATCGCACAATCTGACACCAATCCAAGTGATAGACCCCCCACCAAAAGGATGACGGATCAAAACACACCCCGGCCACTACCACCAAAAGGATGATAGGACAAACACTATCGCACAATCTGACACCAATCCAAGTGACATACCCATCCACCAAAAGGATGACAGAGCGAAACTCACACCAGCCACTACCACCAAAAGGATGATAGGACAAACACTATCGCAAAATCTGACACCAATCCAAGTGAGAGACCCCCCACCAAAAGGATGACGGAGCGAAACACACACCAGCCAGTACCAACAAAAGGATGATAGGACAAACACTATCGCACAATCTGACACCAATCCCAGTGACAGACCCCCCCCCCCCAAAAGGATGACGGAGCGAAACACACACCGGCCAGTACCACCAAAAGGATGATAGGACAAACACTACCGCACAATCTGACACCAATCCAAGTGACAGACCCCCCACCAAAAGGATGACGGAGCGAAACACACACCGGCCACTACCACCAAAAGGATGATAGGACAAAGACTATCGCACAATCTGACACCAATCAAAGTGACAGACCCCCCACCAAAAGGATGACGGAGCGAAAATACACCGGCCACTACCACCAAAAGGATGATAGGACAAACACTATCGCACAATCTGACACCAATCCAAGTGACAGACCCCCCACCAAAAGGATAACGGAGCGAAACACACACCGGCCACTACCACCAAAAGGATGATAGGACAAACACTGTCGCACAATCTGACGCCAATCCAAGTGACAGACCCCGCAGCAAAAGGATGACGGAGCGAAACACACACCGGCCACTATCACCAAAAGGATGATAGGACAAACACTATCGCACAATCTGACACCAATCCAAGTGACAGACCCCCCACCAAAAGGATGACGGAGCAAAACTCACACCTGCCACTACCACCAAAAGGATGATATGACAAAGACTATCGCACAATCCGACACCAATCCAAGTGATAGACCCCCACCAAAAGGATGACGGAGCGAAACACACACCGGCCACTACCACCAAAAGGATGATAGGACAAACACTATCGCACAATCTGACACCAATCCAAGTGATAGACCTTCCACCAAAAGGATGACGGAGCAAAACACACACCGGCCACTACAACCAAAAGGATGATAGGACAAACACTATCGCACAATTTGACACCAATCCAAGTGACAGACCCCCCCACCAAAAGGATTACAGAGCGAAAGTCACACTGGCCACTACCCCCAAAAGGATGATAGGACAAACACTATCGCAAAATCTGACACCAATCCAAGTGAGAGACCCCCTACCAAAAGGATGACGGAGTGAAACACACACCGGCCACTACCACCAAAAGGATGATAGGACAAACACTATCGCACAATCTGACGCCAATCCAAGTGATAGACCCCCCACCAAAAGGATGACGGAGCGAAACACATACCGGCCACTACCACTAAAACGATGATAGGACAAACACTATCGCACAATCTGACACCAATGCAAGTGACAGACCCCCCACCAAAAGGATGACGGAGCGAAACACACACCGGCCACTACCACCAAAAGGATGATAGGACAAACACTATCACACAATCTGACACCAATCAAAGTGACAGACCCCCCACCAAAAGGATGACGGAGCAAAACTCACACCAGCCACTACCATCAAAAGGATGATAGGACAAATACTATCGCACAATCTGACACTAATCCAAGTGAGAGACCCCCCACCAAAAGGATGACGGAGCGAAAGACAAACCGGCCACTACCACCTAAAGGATGATAGTACAAACACTATCACACAATCTGACACCAATCCAAGTGAAAGACCCCCCACCAAAAGCATGACGGAGCGAAAGACACACCGGCCACCACCACCAAAAGGATGATAGGACAAACACTATCGCACAATCTGACGCCAATCCAAGTGACAGACCCCCCACCAAAAGGATGACGGAGCGAAACACACACCGGCCACTACCACCAAAAGGATGATAGGACAAACACTATCGCACAATCTGACACCAATCCAAGTGATAGACCTTCCACCAAAAGGATGACGGAGCAAAACACACACCGGCCACTACAACCAAAAGGATGATAGGACAAACACTATCGCACAATTTGACACCAATCCAAGTGACAGACCCCCCCACCAAAAGGATTACAGAGCGAAAGTCACACTGGCCACTACCCCCAAAAGGATGATAGGACAAACACTATCGCAAAATCTGACACCAATCCAAGTGAGAGACCCCCTACCAAAAGGATGACGGAGTGAAACACACACCGGCCACTACCACCAAAAGGATGATAGGACAAACACTATCGCACAATCTGACGCCAATCCAAGTGATAGACCCCCCACCAAAAGGATGACGGAGCGAAACACATACCGGCCACTACCACTAAAACGATGATAGGACAAACACTATCGCACAATCTGACACCAATGCAAGTGACAGACCCCCCACCAAAAGGATGACGGAGCGAAACACACACCGGCCACTACCACCAAAAGGATGATAGGACAAACACTATCACACAATCTGACACCAATCAAAGTGACAGACCCCCCACCAAAAGGATGACGGAGCAAAACTCACACCAGCCACTACCATCAAAAGGATGATAGGACAAATACTATCGCACAATCTGACACTAATCCAAGTGAGAGACCCCCCACCAAAAGGATGACGGAGCGAAAGACAAACCGGCCACTACCACCTAAAGGATGATAGTACAAACACTATCACACAATCTGACACCAATCCAAGTGAAAGACCCCCCACCAAAAGCATGACGGAGCGAAAGACACACCGGCCACCACCACCAAAAGGATGATAGGACAAACACTATCGCACAATCTGACGCCAATCCAAGTGACAGACCCCCCAGCAAAAGGATGATGGAGCGAAACACACACCGGCCACTATCACCAAAAGGATGATAGGACAAACACTATCGCACGACCTGACACCAAGCCAAGTGAAAGACCCCCCACCAAAAGGATGACAGAGCGAAACTCACACCGACCACTACCACAAAAAGGATGATAGGTCAAAGACTATCGCACAATCTGACACCAATCCAAGTGAAAGACCCCCCACTAAAAGGATGACGGAGCGAAACACACACCAGCCACTACCACCAAAAGGATGATAGGACAAACACTATCGCACAATCTGACGCCAATCCAAGTTACAGACCCCCTAGCAAAAGGATGACGGAGCGAAACACACACCGACCACTATCACCAAAAGGATGATAGGACAAACACTATCGCACAATCTGACACCAATCCAAGTGACAGACCCCGCACCAAAAGGATGACAGAGCGAAACTCACACCGGCCACTACCACCAAAAGGATGATAGGACAAAGACTATCGCACAATCTGACACCAATCAAAGTGACAGACCGCCCACCAAAAGGATTACGGAGCGAAACACACACCGGCCACTACCACTAAAAGGATGATAGGACAAACACTATCGCACAATCTGACACTAATCCAAGTGACAGACCCCCCACCAAAAGGATGACGGAGCGAAACACACACTGGCCAGTACCACCAAAGGGATGATAGGACAAACACTATCGCACAATCCGACTCAAATCCAAGTGACAGACCCCCCACCAAAAGGATTACGGAGCGAAACACACACTGGCCACTACCACTAAAAGGATGATAGGACAAACACTATCGCACAATCTGACACTAATCCAAGTGACAGACCCCCCACCAAAAGGATGACGGAGAGAAACACACACCGACCACTACCACCTAAAGGATGATAGGACAAACACTATCGCACAATCTGACACTAATCCAAGTGAGAGATCCCCCCACCAAAAGGATGACGGAGCGAAACACACACCGACTACTACCACCAAAAGGATGATAGTACAAACACTATCGCACAATCTGACACCAATCCAAGTGACAGACCCGTCACCAAAGGGATGACGGAGCGAAACACACACACCGGCCACCACCACCAAAAGGATGATAGGACAAACACTATCGCACAATCTGACGCCAATCCAAGTGATAGACCCCTCAGCAAAAGGATGATGGAGCGAAAACCACACTGGCCACTACCACCAAAAGGATGATAGGACAAACACTATCGCACAATCTGACACCAATCCAATTGACAGACCCCCCACCAAAAGGATGATAGAGCGAAACACACATCGGCCACTACCACCAAAAGGATGATAGGACAAACACTATCGCACAATCTGACACAAATCCAAGTGACAGACCCCCCAAGAAAAGGATGACGGAGCGAAACACACACCGGCCAGTACCACCAAAGGGATGATAGGACAAACACTATCGCACAATCTGACACAAATCCAAGTGACAGACCCCCCACCAAAAGGATGACGGAGCGAAACACACACCGGCCACTACCACCAAAAGGAATGTAGGACAAACACTATCGCACAATCTGACACCAATCTAAGTGACAGACCCCCCACCAAAAGGATGACGGAGCGAAACACACACCGGCCACTACCACCAAAAGGATGATAGGACAAACACTATCGCAAAATCTGACGCCAATCCAAGTGACAGACCCCGCAGCAAAAGGATGACGGAGCGAAACACTCACCAGCCACTACCACCAAAAGGATGATAGGACAAACACAATCGCACAATCTGACACCAATCCAAGTGACAGACCCCCCACCAAAAGGACGACGGAGCTAAACACACACCGGCCACTACCACCAAAAGGATGATAGGACAAACACTATCGCACAATCTGACGCCAATCCAAGTGATAGACCCCCCACCAAAAGGATGACGGAGCGAAACACATACCGGCCACTACCACCAAAACGATGATAGGACAAACACTATCGCACAATCTGACACCAATGCAAGTGACAGACCCCCCACCAAAAGGATGACGGAGCGAAACACACACCGCCCACTACCACCAAAAGGATGATAGGACAAACACTATCACACAATCTGACACCAATCAAAGTGATAGACCCCCCACCAAAAGGATGACGGAGCGAAACACATACCGGCCACTAACACCTAAAGGATGATAGTACAAACACTATCACACAATCTGACACCAATCCAAGTGAAAGACCCCCCACCAAAAGGATGACGGAGCGAAACAAACACTATCGCACAATCTGACGCCAATCCAAGTGACAGACCCCCCAGCAAAAGGATGATGGAGCAAAACACACACCGGCCACTATCACCAAAAGGATGATAGGACAAACACTATCGCACGACCTGACACCAATCCAAGTGACAGACCCCCCACCAAAAGGTTGACAGAGCGAAACTCACACCGGCCACTACCACCAAAAGGATGATAGGTCAAAGACTATCGCACAATCTGACACCAATCCAAGTGAAAGACCCCCCACTAAAAGGTTGACGGAGCGAAACACACACTAGCCACTACCACCAAAAGGATGATAGGACAAACACTATCGCACAATCTGACGCCAATCCAAGTGACAGACCCCCTAGCAAAAGGATGACGGAGCGAAACACACACCGGACACTATCACCAAAAGGATGATAGGACAAACACTATCGCACAATCTGACACCAATCCAAGTGACAGACCCCGCACCAAAAGGATGACGGAGCGAAACTCACACCGGCCACTACCACCAAAAGGATGATAGGACAAAGACTATCGCACAATCTGACACCAATCAAAGTTACAAACCCCCCACCAAAAGTATGACGGAGCGAAACACACACCGGCCACTACCACCAAAAGGATGATAGGACAAACACTATCGCACAATCTGACACCAATCCAAGTGACAGACCCCCCACCAAAAGGATGACGGAGCGAAACACACACCGGCCACTACCACCAAAAGGATGATAGGACAAACACTATCGCACAATCTGACACAAATCCTAGTGACAGACCCCCCACCAAAAGAATGACGGAGCGAAACACACACTGGCCAGTACCACCAAAGGGATGATAGGACAAACACTATCGCACAATCTGACTCAAATCCAAGTGACAGACCCCCCACCAAAAGGATTACGGAGCGAAACACACACCGGCCACTACCACTAAAAGGATGATAGGACAAACACTATCGCACAATCTGACACTAATCCAAGTGACAGACCGCCCACCAAAAGGATGACGGAGCGAAACACACACCGACCGCTACCACCTAAAGGATGATAGGATTAACACTATCGCACAATCTGACACTAATCCAAGTGAGAGACCCCCCACCAAAAGGATGACGGAGCGAAACACACACCGACCACTACCACCAAAAGGATGATAGTACAAACACTATCGCACAATCTGACACCAATCCAAGTGACAGACCCGCCACCAAAGGGATGACGGAGCGAAACACACACCGGCCACCACCACCAAAAGGATGATAGGACAAACACTATCACACAATCTGACGCCAATCCAAGTGAAAGACCCCTCAGCAAAAGGATGATGGAGCGAAACACACACCGACCACTACCACTAAAAGGATGATAGGACAAACACTATCGCATAATCTGACACAAATCCAAGTGACAGACCCCCCACCAAAAGGATGACGGAGCGAAACACACACCGGCCAGTACCACCAAAGGGATGATAGGACAAACACTATCGCACAATCTGACATAAATCCAAGTGACAGACCCCCCACCAAAAGGATGATGGAGCGAAACACACACCGGCCACTACCACCAAAAGGATGATAGGACAAACACTATCGCACAATCTGACACCAATCTAAGTGACAGACCCCCCACCAAAAGGATGACGGAGCGAAACACACACCGACCACTACCACCAAAAGGATGATAGGACAAACACTATCGCACAATCTGACGCCAATCCAAGTGACAGACCCCGCAGCAAAAGGATGACGGAGCGAAACACACACCGGCCACTATCACCAAAAGGATGATAGGACAAACACTATCGCACAATCTGACACCAATCCAAGTGACAGACCCCCCACCAAAAGAATGACGGAGCGAAACTCACACCTACCACTACCACCAAAAGGATGATATGACCAAAACTATCGCACAATCTGGCACCAATCAAAGTGACAGACCCCCCACCAAAAGGATGACGGAGCGAAACTCACACCGGCCACTACCACCAAAAGGATGATAGGACAAACACTATCGCAAAATCTGACACCAATCCAGGTGAGAGACCCCCCACCAAAAGGATGACGGAGCGAAACACTCACCAGCCACTACCACCAAAAGGATGATAGGACAAACACTATCGCACAATCTGACACCAATCCAAGTGACAGACCCCCCACCAAAAGGACGACGGAGTGAAACACACACCGGCCACTACCACCAAAAGGATGATAGGACAAACACTATCGCACAATCTGACACCAATCTAAGTGACAGACCCCCCACCAAAAGGATGACGGAGCGAAACACACACCGGCCACTACCACACTAAGGATGATAGGACAAACACTATCGCACAATCTGACGCCAATCCAAGTGACAGACCCCGCAGCAAAAGGATGACGGAGCGAAACACACACCGGCCACTATCACCAAAAGGATGATAGGACAAACACTATCGCACAATCTGACACCAATCCAAGTGACAGACCCCCCACCAAAAGGATGACGGAGCGAAACTCACACCTGCCACTACCACCAAAAGGATGATATGACAAAGACTATCGCACAATCTGACACCAATCAAAGTGACAGACCCCCCACCAAAAGGATGACGGAGCGAAACTCACACCGGCCACTACCACCAAAAGGATGATAGGACAAACACTATCGCAAAATCTGACACCAATCCAGGTGAGAGACCCCCCACCAAAAGGATGACGGAGCGAAACACTCACCGGCCACTACCACCAAAAGGATGATAGGACAAACACTATCGCACAATCTGACACCAATCCAAGTGACAGACCCCCCACCAAAAGGATGACGGAGCGAAACACACACCGGCCACTACCACTAAAAGGATGATAGGACAAACACTATCGCACAATCTGACACAAATCCTAGTGACAGACCCCCCACCAAAAGGATGACGGAGCGAAACACACACTGGCCAGTACCACCAAAGGGATGATAGGACAAACACTATCGCACAATCTGACTCAAATCCAAGTGACAGACCCCCCACCAAAAGGATTACGGAGCGAAACACACACCGGCCACTACCACTAAAAGGATGATAGGACAAACACTATCGCACAATCTGACACTAATCCAAGTGACAGACCGCCCACCAAAAGGATGACGGAGCGAAACACACACCGACCGCTACCACCTAAAGGATGATAGGACTAACACTATCGCACAATCTGACACTAATCCAAGTGAGAGACCCCCCACCAAAAGGATGACGGAGCGAAACACACACCGACAACTACCACTAAAAGGATGATAGTACAAACACTATCGCACAATCTGACACCAATCCAAGTGACAGACCCGCCACCAAAGGGATGACGGAGCGAAACACACACCGGCCACCACCACCAAAAGGATGATAGGACAAACACTATTACACAATCTGACGCCAATCCAAGTGAAAGACCCCTCAGCAAAAGGATGATGGAGCGAAACACACACCCGCCACTACCACTAAAAGGATGATAGGACAAACACTATCGCACAATCTGACACAAATCCAAGTGACAGACCCCCCACCAAAAGGATGACGGAGCGAAACACACACCGGCCAGTACCACCAAAGGGATGATAGGACAAACACTATCGCACAATCTGACATAAATCCAAGTGACAGACCCCCCACCAAAAGGATGACGGAGCGAAACACACACCGGCCACTACCACCAAAAGGATGATAGGACAAACACTATCACACAATCTGACACCAATCTAAGTGACAGACCCCCCCACCAAAAGGATGACGGAGCGAAACACACACCGGCCACTACCACCAAAAGGATGATAGGACAAACACTATCGCACAATCTGACGCCAATCCAAGTGACAGACCCCGCAGCAAAAGGATGACGGAGCGAAACACACACCGGCCACTATCACCAAAAGGATGATAGGACAAACACTATCGCACAATCTGACACCAATCCAAGTGACAGACCCCCCACCAAAAGGATGACGGAGCGAAACTCACACCTGCCACTACCACCAAAAGGATGATAGGACAAAAACTATCGCACAATCTGGCACCAATCCAAGTGACAGACCCCCCACCAAAAGGACGACGGAGTGAAACACACACCGGCCTCTACCACCAAAAGGATGATAGGACAAACACTATCGCACAATCTGACACCAATCTAAGTGACAGACCCCCCACCAAAAGGATGACGAAGCGAAACACACACCGGCCAGTACCACCAAAAGGATGATAGGACAAACACTATCGCACAATCTGACACTAATCTAAGTGAAAGACCCCCCACCAAAAGGATGACGGAGAGAAACACACACCGACCACTACCACCAAAAGGATGATAGGACAAACACTATCGCACAATCTGACGCCAATCCAAATGACAGACCCCGCAACAAAAGGATGACGGAGCGAAACACACACCGGCCACTATGACCAAAAGGATGACAGGACAAACACTATCGCACAATCTGACACCAATCCAAGTGACAGACCCCCACCAAAAGGATGACGGAGCGAAACTCACACCGGCCACTACCACCAAAAGGATGATAGGACAAACACTATTGCAAAATCTGACACCAATCCAGGTGAGAGACCCCCCACAAAAAAGGATGACGGAGCGAAAGACTCACCAGCCACTACCACCAAAAGGATGATAGGACAAACACTATCGCACATTCTGACACCAATCCAAGTGACAGACCCCCCATCAAAAGGATGACGGAGTGAAACACACACCGGCCTCTACCACCAAAAGGATGATAGGACAAACACTATCGCACAATCTGACACCAATCCAAGTGACAGACCCCCCACCAAAAGGATGACGGAGCGAAACACACACCGGCCAGTACCACCAAAAGGATGATAGGACAACACTATCGCACAATCTGACACTAATCCAAGTGAAAGACCCCCCACCAAAAGGATGACGGAGCGAAACACACACCGACCACTACCACCAAAAGGATGATAGGACAAACACTATCGCACAATCTGACGCCAATCCAAGTGACAGACCCCGCAACAAAAGGATGACGGAGCGAAACACACACCGGCCACTATCACCAAAAGGATGATAGGACAAACACTATCGCACAATCTGACACCAATCCAAGTGACAGACCCCCACCAAAAGGATGACGGAGCGAAACTCACACCGGCCACTACCACCAAAAGGATGATAGGATAAACACAATCGCAAAATCTGACACCAATCCAGGTGAGAGACCCCCCACCGAAAGGATGACGGAGCGAAACACTCACCAGCCACTACCACCAAAAGGATGATAGGACAAACACTATCGCACATTCTGACACCAATCCAAGTGACAGACCCCCCACCAAAAGGGTGACGGAGTGAAACACACACCGGCCTCTACCACCAAAAGGATGATAGGACAAACACTATCGCACAATCTGACACCAATCCAAGTGAGAGACCCCCCACCAAAAGGATGACGGAGCGAAACACACACCGGCCAGTACCACCAAAAGGATGATAGGACAAACACTATCGCACAATCTGACACTAATCCAAGTGAAAGACCCCCCACCAAAAGAATGACGGAGCGAAACACACACCGGCCACTATCACCAAAAGGATGATAGGACAAACACTATCGCACAATCTGACACCAATCCAAGTGACAGACCCCCACCAAAAGGATGATGGAGCGAAACTCACACCGGTCACTACCACCAAAAGGATGATAGGACAAAGACTATCGCGCAATCTGACACCAATCAAAGTGACAGACCCCCCACCAAAAGGATGACGGAGTGAAACTCACACCGGCCACTACCACCAAAAGGATGATTGGACAAACACTATCGCACAATCTGACACTAATCCAAGTGAAAGACCCCCCACCAAAAGGATGACGAAGCGAAACACACACCGACCACTACCACCAAAAGGATGATAGGACAAACACTATGGCACAATCTGACGCCAATCCAAGTGACAAACCCCGCAACAAAAGGATGACGGAGCGAAACACACACCGGCCACTATCACCAAAAGGATGACAGGACAAACACTATCGCACAATCTGACACCAATCCATGTGACAGACCCCCACCAAAAGGATGACGGAGCGAAACTCACACCGGCCACTACCACCAAAAGGATGATAGGACAAACACTATCGCAAAATCTGACACCAATCCAGGTGAGAGACCCCCCATAAAAAAGGATGACGGAGCGAAACACTCACCAGCCACTACCACCAAAAGGATGATAGGACAAACACTATCGCACATTCTGACACCAATCCAAGTGACAGACCCCCCACCAAAAGGATGACGGAGTGAAACACACACCGGCCTCTACCACCAAAAGGATGATAGGACAAACACTATCGCACAATCTGACACCAATCCAAGTGACAGACCCCCCACCAAAAGGATGACGGAGCGAAACACACACCGGCCAGTACCACCAAAAGGATGATAGGACAAACACTATCGCACAATCTGAAACTAATCCAAGTGAAAGACCCCCCACCAAAAGGATGACGGAGCGAAACACACACCGGCCACTACTACCAAAAGGATGATAGGACAAACACTATCGCACAATCTGACGCCAATCCAAGTGAAAGACCCCGCAACAAAAGGATGACGGAGCGAAACACACACCGGCCACTATCACCAAAAGGATGATAGGACAAACACTATCGCACAATCTGACACCAATCCAAGTGACAGACCCCCACCAAAAGGATGACGGAGCGAAACTCACACCGGCCACTACCACCAAAAGGATGATAGGACAAACACTATCGCAAAATCTGACACCAATCCAGGTGAGAGACCCCCCACCAAAAGGATGACGGAGCGAAACATTCACCAACCACTACCACCAAAAGGATGATAGGACAAACACTATCGCACATTCTGACACCAATCCAAGTGACAGACCCGCCACCAAAAGGATGACGGAGTGAAACACACACCGGCCTCTACCACCAAAAGGATGATAGGACAAACACTATCGCACAATCTGACACCAATCCAAGTGAGAGACCCCCCACCAAAAGGATGACGGAGCGAAACACACACCGGCCAGTACCACCAAAAGGATGATAGGACAAACAATATCGCACAATCTGACACTAATCCAAGTGAAAGACCCCCCTCCAAAAGGATGACGGAGCGAAACACACACCGGCCACTACCACCAAAAGGATGATAGGACAAACACTATCGCACAATCTGACGCCAATCCAAGTGACAGACCCCGCAACAAAAGGATGACGGAGAGAAACACACACCGGCCACTATCACCAAAAGGATGATAGGACAAACACTATCGCACAATCTGACACCAATCCAAGTGACAGACCCCCACCAAAAGGATGATGGAGCGAAACTCACACCGGTCACTACCACCAAAAGGATGATAGGACAAAGACTATCGCACAATCTGACACCAATCAAAGTGACAGACCCCCCACCAAAAGGATGACGGAGCGAAACTCACACCGGCCACTACCACCAAAAGGATGATTGGACAAACACTATCGCACAATCTCACACCAATCCAAGTGACAGAACCCCCACCAAAAGGATGACGGAGCGAAACACACACCGGCCACTACCACCAAAAGGATGATAGGACAAACACTATCGCACAATCTGACGCCAATCCAAGTGACAGACCCCGCAACAAAAGGATGACGGAGCGAAACACACACCGGCCACTATCACCAAAAGGATGATAGGACAAACACTATCGCACAATCTGACACCAATCCAAGTGACAGACCCCCACCAAAAGGCTGACGGAGCGAAACTCACACCGGCCACTACCACCAAAAGGATGATAGGACAAACACTATCGCAAAATCTGACACCAATCCAGGTGAGAGACCCCCCACGAAAAGGATGACGGAGCGAAACATTCACCAACCACTACCACCAAAAGGATGATAGGACAAACACTATCGCACATTCTGACACCAATCCAAGTGACAGACCTGCCACCAAAAGGATGACGGAGTGAAACACACACCGGCCTCTACCACCAAAAGGATGATAGGACAAACACTATCGCACAATCTGACACCAATCCAAGTGAGAGACCCCCCACCAAAAGGATGACGGAGCGAAACACACACCGGCCAGTACCACCAAAAGGATGATAGGACAAACAATATCGCACAATCTGACACTAATCCAAGTGAAAGACCCCCCTCCAAAAGGATGACGGAGCGAAACACACACCGGCCACTACCACCAAAAGGATGATAGGACAAACACTATCGCACAATCTGACGCCAATCCAAGTGACAGACCCCGCAACAAAAGGATGACGGAGAGAAACACACACCGGCCACTATCACCAAAAGGATGATAGGACAAACACTATCGCACAATCTGTCACCAATCCAAGTGACAGACCCCCACCAAAAGGATGATGGAGCGAAACTCACACCGGTCACTACCACCAAAAGGATGATAGGACAAAGACTATCGCACAATCTGACACCAATCAAAGTGACAGACCCCCCACCAAAAGGATGACGGAGCGAAACTCACACCGGCCACTACCACCAAAAGGATGATTGGACAAACACTATCGCACAATCTCACACCAATCCAAGTGACAGAACCCCCACCAAAAGGATGACGGAGCGAAACACACACCGGCCACTACCACCAAAAGGATGATAGGACAAACACTATCGCACAATCTGACGCCAATCCAAGTGACAGACCCCGCAACAAAAGGATGACGGAGCGAAACACACACCGGCCACTATCACCAAAAGGATGACAGGACAAACACTATCGCACAATCTGACACCAATCCAAGTGACAGACCCCCACCAAAAGGATGACGGAGCGAAACTCACACCGGCCACTACCACCAAAAGGATGATAGGACAAACACTATCGCAAAATCTGACACCAATCCAGGTGAGAGACCCCCCACAAAAAAGGATGACGGAGCGAAACACTCACCAGCCACTACCACCAAAAGGATGATAGGACAAACACTATCGCACATTCTGACACCAATCCAAGTGACAGACCCGCCACCAAAAGGATGACGGAGTGAAACACACACCGGCCTCTACCACCAAAAGGATGATAGGACAAACACTATCGCACAATCTGACACCAATCCAAGTGAGAGACCCCCCACCAAAAGGATGACGGAGCGAAACACACACCGGCCAGTACCACCAAAAGGATGATAGGACAAACAATATCGCACAATCTGACACTAATCCAAGTGAAAGACCCCCCTCCAAAAGGATGACGGAGCGAAACACACACCGGCCACTACCACCAAAAGGATGATAGGACAAACACTATCGCACAATCTGACGCCAATCCAAGTGACAGACCCCGCAACAAAAGGATGACGGAGAGAAACACACACCGGCCACTATCACCAAAAGGATGATAGGACAAACACTATCGCACAATCTGACACCAATCCAAGTGACAGACCCCCACCAAAAGGATGATGGAGCGAAACTCACACCGGTCACTACCACCAAAAGGATGATAGGACAAAGACTATCGCACAATCTGACACCAATCAAAGTGACAGACCCCCCACCAAAAGGATGACGGAGCGAAACTCACACCGGCCACTACCACCAAAAGGATGATTGGACAAACACTATCGCACAATCTCACACCAATCCAAGTGACAGAACCCCCACCAAAAGGATGACGGAGCGAAACACACACCGGCCACTACCACCAAAAGGATGATAGGACAAACACTATCGCACAATCTGACGCCAATTCAAGTGACAGACCCCGCAACAAAAGGATGACGGAGCGAAACACACACCGGCCACTATCACCAAAAGGATGACAGGACAAACACTATCGCACAATCTGACACCAATCCAAGTGACAGACCCCCACCAAAAGGATGACGGAGCGAAACTCACACCGGCCACTACCACCAAAAGGATGATAGGACAAACACTATCGCAAAATCTGACACCAATCCAGGTGAGAGACCCCCCACAAAAAAGGATGACGGAGCGAAACACTCACCAGCCACTACCACCAAAAGGATGATAGGACAAACACTATCGCACATTCTGACACCAATCCAAGTGACAGACCCCCCACCAAAAGGATGACGGAGTGAAACACACACCGGCCTCTACCACCAAAAGGATGATAGGACAAACACTATCGCACAATCTGACACCAATCCAAGTGACAGACCCCCCACCAAAAGGATGACGGAGCGAAACACACACCGGCCAGTACCACCAAAAGGATGATAGGACAAACACTATCGCACAATCTGAAACTAATCCAAGTGAAAGACCCCCCACCAAAAGGATGACGGAGCGAAACACACACCGGCCACTACCACCAAAAGGATGATAGGACAAACACTATCGCACAATCTGACGCCAATCCAAGTGACAGACCCCGCAACAAAAGGATGACGGAGCGAAACACACACCGGCCACTATCACCAAAAGGATGATAGGACAAACACTATCGCACAATCTGACACCAATCCAAGTGACAGACCCCCACCAAAAGGATGACGGAGCGAAACTCACACCGGCCACTACCACCAAAAGGATGATAGGACAAACACTATCGCAAAATCTGACACCAATCCAGGTGAGAGACCCCCCACCAAAAGGATGACGGAGCGAAACACTCACCAACCACTACCACCAAAAGGATGATAGGACAAACACTATCGCACATTCTGACACCAATCCAAGTGACAGACCCGCCACCAAAAGGATGACGGAGTGAAACACACACCGGCCTCTACCACTAAAAGGATGATAGGACAAACACTATCGCACAATCTGACACCAATCCAAGTGACAGACCCCCCACCAAAAGGATGACGGAGCGAAACACACACCGGCCAGTACCACCAAAAGGATGATAGGACAAACAATATCGCACAATCTGACACTAATCCAAGTGAAAGACCCCCCTCCAAAAGGATGACGGAGCGAAACACACACCGGCCACTACCACCAAAAGGATGATAGGACAAACACTATCGCACAATCTGACGCCAATCCAAGTGACAGACCCCTACCAAAAGGATGACGGAGCGAAACTCACACCGGCCAAAACCACCAAAAGGATGATAGGACAAAGACTATCGCACAATCTGACACCAATTAAAGTTACAGACCCCCCACCAAAAGGATGACGGAGCGAAACTCACACCGGCCACTACCACCAAAAGGATGATAGGACAAACACTATCGCACAATCTGACACCAATCCAAGTGACAGACCCTCCACCAAAAGGATGAGGGAGCGAAACACACACCGGCCATTACCACCAAAAGGATGATAGGACAAACACTATCGCACAATCTGACACAAATACAAGTGACAGACCCCCCACCAAAAGGATGACGGAGCGAAACACACACCGGCCACTACCACCAAAGGGATGATAGGACAAACACTATCGCACAATCTGACACAAATCCAAGTGACAGACCCCCCACCAAAAGGATGACGGAGCGAAACACACACCGACCAATATCACCAAAAGGATGATAGGACAAACACTATCGCACAATCTGACACCAATCCAAGTGACAGACCCCCACCAAAAGGATGACGTAGCGAAACTCACACCGGCCACTACCACCAAAAGGATGATAGGACAAAGACTATCGCACAATCTGACACCAATCAAAGTGACAGACCCCCCACCAAAAGGATGACGGAGCGAAACTCACACCGGCCACTACCACCAAAAGGATGATTGGACAAACACTATCGCACAATCTGACACCAATCCAAGTGAGAGACCCCCCACCAAAAGGATGACGGAACGAAACACTCACCAACCACTACCACCAAAAGGATGATAGGACAAACACTATCGCACAATCTGACACCAATCCAAGTGACAGACCTCCACCAAAAGGATGACGGAGCGAAACTCACACCGGCCACTACCACCAAAAGGATGATAGGACAAACACTATCGCAAAATCTGACACCAATCCAGGTGAGAGACCCCCCACCAAAAGGATGACGGAGCGAAACACTCACCAACCACTACCACCAAAAGGATGATAGGACAAACACTATCGCACATTCTGACACCAATCCAAGTGACAGACCCCCCACCAAAAGGATGACGGAGTGAAACACACACCGGCCTCTACCACCAAAAGGATGATAGGACAAACACTATCGCACAATCTGACACCAATCCAAGTGACAGACCCCCCACCAAAAGGATGACGGAGCGAAACACACACCGGCCAGTACCACAAAAAGGATGATAGGACAAACACTATCGCACAATCTGACACTAATCCAAGTGAAAGACTCCCCTCCAAAAGGATGACGGAGCGAAACACACACCGGCCACTACCACCAAAAGGATGATAGGACAAACACTATCGCACAATCTGACGCCAATCCAAGTGACAGACCCCACAACAAAAGGATGACGGAGAGAAACACACACCGGCCACTATCACCAAAAGGATGATAGGACAAACACTATCCCACAATCTGACACCAATCCAAGTGACAGACCCCCACCAAAAGGATGATGGAGCGAAACTCACACCGATCACTACCACCAAAAGGATGATAGGACAAAGACTATCGCACAATCTGACACCAATCAAAGTGACAGACCCCCCACCAAAAGGATGACGAAGCGAAACTCACACCGGCCACTACCACCAAAAGGATGATTGGACAAACACTATCGCACAATCTCACACCAATCCAAGTGACAGACCCCCCACCAAAAGGATGACGGAGCGAAACACACACCGGCCACTACCACCAAAAGGATGATAGGACAAACACTATCGCACAATCTGACGCCATTCCAAGTGACACACCCCGCAGCAAAAGGATGACGGAGCGAAACACACACCGGCCACTATCACCAAAAGGATGATAGGACAAACACTATCGCACAATCTGACACCAATCCAAGTGACAGACCGCCCACCAAAAGGATGACAGAGCGAAACTCACACCGGCCACTACCACCAAAAGGATGATAGGACAAAGACTATCGCAAAATCTGACACCAATCAAAGTGACAGACCCCCCACCAAAAGGATGACGGAGCCAAACTCACACCGGCCACTACCACCAAAAGGATGATAGGATAAGCACTATCGCAAAATCTGACACTAATCCAAGTGAAAGACCCCCCACCAAAAGGATGACGGAGCGAAACACACACCGGCCACTACCACCAAAAGGATGATAGGACAAACACTATCGCACAATCTGACGCCAATCCAAGTGACAGAACCCGCAGCAAAAGGATGACGGAGTGAAACACACACCGACCACTATCACCAAAAGGAAGATAGGACAAACACTATCACACAATCTGACACCAATCCAAGTGACAGACCCCTACCAAAAGGATGACGGAGTGAAACTCACACCGGCCAAAACCACCAAAAGGATGATAGGACAAAGACTATCGCACAATCTGACACCAATCAAAGTGACAGACCCCCCACCAAAAGGATGACGGAGCGAAACTCACACCGGCCACTACCACCAAAAGGATGATAGGACAAACACTATCGCACAATCTGACACCAATCCAAGTGACAGACCCTCCACCAAAAGGATGAGGGAGCGAAACACACACCGGCCACTACCACCAAAAGGATGATAGGACAAACACTATCGCACAATCTGACACAAATACAAGTGACAGACCCCCCACCAAAAGGATGACGGAGCGAAACACACACCGGCCACTACCACCAAAGGGATGATAGGACAAACACTATCGCACAATCTGACACAAATCCAAGTGACAGACCCCCCACCAAAAGGATGACGGAGCGAAACACACACCGGCCAATATCACCAAAAGGATGATAGGACAAACACTTTTGCACAATCTGACACCAATCCAAGTGACAGACCCCCACCAAAAGGATGACGGAGCGAAACTCACACCGGCCACTACCACCAAAAGGATGATAGGACAAAGACTATCGCACAATCTGACACCAGTCAAAGTGACAGACCCCCCACCAAAAGGATGACGGAGCGAAACTCACACCGGCCACTACCACCAAAAGGATGATTGGACAAACACTATCGCACAATCTGACACCAATCCAGGTGAGAGACCCCCCACCAAAAGGATGACGGAGCGAAACACTCACCAACCACTACCACCAAAAGGATGATAGGACAAACACTATCGCACAATCTGACACCAATCCAAGTGACAGACCCCCACCAAAAGGATGACGGAGCGAAACTCACACCGGCCACTACCATGATAGGACAAACATTATCGCAAAATCTGACACCAATCCAGGTGAGAGACCCCCCACCAAAAGGATGACGGAGCGAAACACTCACCAACCACTACCACCAAAAGGATGATAGGACAAACACTATCGCACATTCTGACACCAATCCAAGTGACAGACCCCCCACCAAAAGGATGACGGAGTGAAACACACACCGGCCTCTACCACCAAAAGGATGATAGGACAAACACTATCGCACAATCTGACACCAATCCAAGTGACAGACCCCCCACCAAAAGGATGACGGAGCGAAACACACACCGGCCAGTACCACCAAAAGGATGATAGGACAAACACTATCGCACAATCTGACACTAATCCAAGTGAAAGACCCCCCTCCAAAAGGATGACGGAGCGAAACACACACCGGCCACTACCACCAAAAGGATGATAGGACAAACACTATCGCACAATCTGACGCCAATCCAAGTGACAGACCCCACAACAAAAGGATGACGGAGAGAAACACACACCGGCCACTATCACCAAAAGGATGATAGGACAAACACTATCCCACAATCTGACACCAATCCAAGTGACAGACCCCCACCAAAAGGATGATGGAGCGAAACTCACACCGATCACTACCACCAAAAGGATGATAGGACAAAGACTATCGCACAATCTGACACCAATCAAAGTGACAGACCCTCCACCAAAAGGATGACGGAGCGAAACTCACACCGGCCACTACCACCAAAAGGATGATTGGACAAACACTATCGCACAATCTCACACCAATCCAAGTGACAGACCCCCCACCAAAAGGATGACGGAGCGAAACACACACCGGCCACTACCACCAAAAGGATGATAGGAAAAACACTATCGCACAATCTGACGCCAATCCAAGTGACAGACCCCGCAGCAAAAGGATGACGGAGCGAAACACACACCGGCCACTATCACCAAAAGGATGATAGGACAAACACTATCGCACAATCTGACACCAATCCAAGTGACAGACCGCCCACCAAAAGGATGACAGAGCGAAACTCACACCGGCCACTACCACAAAAAGGATGATAGGACAAAGACTATCGCACAATCTGACACCAATCAAAGTGACAGACCCCCCACCAAAAGGATGACGGAGCCAAACTCACACCGGCCACTACCACCAAAAGGATGATAGGATAAACACTATCGCAAAATCTGACACTAATCCAAGTGAAAGACCCCCCACCAAAAGGATGACGGAGCGAAACACACACCGGCCACTACCACCAAAAGGATGATAGGACAAACACTATCGCACAATCTGACGCCAATCCAAGTGACAGACCCCGCAGCAAAAGGATGACGGAGTGAAACACTCACCGGCCACTACCACCAAAAGGATGATAGGACAAACACTATCGCACAATCTGACACCAATCCAAGTGACAGACACCCCACCAAAAGGATGACGGAGCGAAACACACACCGGCCACTACCACCAAAAGGATGATAGGACAAACACTATCGCACAATTTGACACCAATCCAAGTGATAGACCCCCCACCAAAAGGATGACGGAGCGAAACACACAACGGTCAGTACCACCAAAAGGATGATAGGACAAACACTATCGCAAAATCTGACACTAATCCAAGTGAAAGACCCCCCACCAAAAGGATGACGGAGCGAAACACACACCGACCACTACCACCAAAAGGATGATAGGACAAACACTATCGCACAATCTGACGCCAATCCAAGTGACAGACCCCGCAGCAAAAGGATGACGGAGTGAAACACACACCGACCACTATCACCAAAAGGAAGATAGGACAAACACTATCACACAATCTGACACCAATCCAAGTGACAGACCCCTACCAAAAGGATGACGGAGCGAAACTCACACCGGCCAAAACCACCAAAAGGATGATAGGACAAAGACTATCGCACAATCTGACACCAATCAAAGTGACAGACCCCCCACCAAAAGGATGACGGAGCGAAACTCACACCGGCCACTACCACCAAAAGGATGATAGGACAAACACTATCGCACAATCTGACACCAATCCAAGTGACAGACCCTCCACCAAAAGGATGAGGGAGCGAAACACACACCGACCACTACCACCAAAAGGATGATAGGACAAACACTATCGCACAATCTGACACAAATACAAGTGACAGACCCCCCACCAAAAGGATGACGGAGCGAAACACACACCGGCCACTACCACCAAAGGGATGATAGGACAAACACTATCGCACAATCTGACACAAATCCAAGTGACAGACCCCCCACCAAAAGGATGACGGAGCGAAACACACACCGGCCAATATCACCAAAAGGATGATAGGACAAACACTATCGCACAATCTGACACCAATCCAAGTGACAGACCCCCACCAAAAGGATGACGGAGCGAAACTCACACCGGCCACTACCACCAAAAGGATGATAGGACAAAGACTATCGCACAATCTGACACCAATCAAAGTGACAGACCCCCCACCAAAAGGATGACGGAGCGAAACACACACCGGCCACTATCACCAAAAGGATGATAGGACAAACACTATCGCACAATCTGACACCAATCCAAGTGACAGACCCCCACCAAAAGGATGACGGAGCGAAACTCACACCGGCCACGACCACCAAAAGGATGATAGGACAAAGACTATCGCCAAATCTGACACCAATCAATGTGACAGACCCCCCACCAAAAGGATGACGGAGCGAAACACACACCGGCCACTATCACCAAAAGGATGATAGGACAAACACTATTGCACAATCTGACACCAATCCAAGTGACAGACCCCCCACCAAAAGGATGACGGAGCGAAACTCACACCGGCCACTACCACCAAAAGGATGATAGGACAAACACTATCGCACAATCTGACGCCAATCCAAGTGACAGACCCCGCAACAAAAGGATGACGGAGTGAAACACTCACCGGCCACTACCACCAAAAGGATGATAGGACAAACACTATCGCACAATCTGACACCAATCCAAGTGACAGACACCCCACCAAAAGGATGACGGAGCGAAACACACACCGGCCACTACCACCAAAAGGATGATAGGACAAACACTATCGCACAATTTGACACCAATCCAAGTGATAGACCCCCCACCAAAAGGATGACGGAGCGAAACACACAATGGTCAGTACCACCAAAAGGATGATAGGACAAACACTATCGCAAAATCTGACACTAATCCAAGTGAAAGACCCCCCACCAAAAGGATGACGGAGCGAAACACACACCGACCACTACCACCAAAAGGATGATAGGACAAACACTATCGCACAATCTGACGCCAATCCAAGTGACAGACCCCGCAGCAAAAGGATGACGGAGTGAAACACACACCGACCACTATCACCAAAAGGAAGATAGGACAAACACTATCACACAATCTGACACCAATCCAAGTGACAGACCCCTACCAAAAGGATGACGGAGCGAAACTCACACCGGCCAAAACCACCAAAAGGATGATAGGACAAAGACTATCGCACAATCTGACACCAATCAAAGTGACAGACCCCCCACCAAAAGGATGACGGAGCGAAACTCACACCGGCCACTACCACCAAAAGGATGATAGGACAAACACTATCGCACAATCTGACACCAATCCAAGTGACAGACCCTCCACCAAAAGGATGAGGGAGCGAAACACACACCGGCCACTACCACCAAAAGGATGATAGGACAAACACTATCGCACAATCTGACACAAATACAAGTGACAGACCCCCCACCAAAAGGATGACGGAGCGAAACACACACCGGCCACTACAACCAAAGGGATGATAGGACAAACACTATCGCACAATCTGACACAAATCCAAGTGACAGACCCCCCACCAAAAGGATGACGGAGCGAAACACACACCGGCCAATATCACCAAAAGGATGATAGGACAAACACTATCGCACAATCTGACACCAATCCAAGTGATAGACCCCCACCAAAAGGATGACGGAGCGAAACTCACACCGGCCACTACCACCAAAAGGATGATAGGACAAAGACTATCGCACAATCTGACACCAATCAAAGTGACAGACCCCCCACCAAAAGGATGACGGAGCGAAACACACACCGGCCACTATCACCAAAAGGATGATAGGACAAACACTATCGCACAATCTGACACCAATCCAAGTGACAGACCCCCACCAAAAGGATGACGGAGCGAAACTCACACCGGCCACTACCACCAAAAGGATGATAGGACAAAGACTATCGCCAAATCTGACACCAATCAATGTGACAGACCCCCCACCAAAAGGATGACGGAGCGAAACACACACCGGCCACTATCACCAAAAGGATGATAGGACAAACACTATTGCACAATCTGACACCAATCCAAGTGACAGACCCCTACCAAAAGGATGACGGAGCGAAACTCACACCGGCCACTACCACCAAAAGGATAATAGGACAAAGACTCGCACAATCTGACACCAATCAAAGTGACAGACCCCCACCAAAAGGATGACGGAGCGAAACTCACACCGGCCACTACCATCAAAAGGATGATAGGACAAACACTATCGCACAATCTGACACCAATCCAAGTGACAGACCCTCCACCAAAAGGATGAGGGAGCGAAACACACACCGGCCAATATCACCAAAAGGATGATAGGACAAACACTATCGCACAATCTGACACCAATCCAAGTGATAGACCCCCACCAAAAGGATGACGGAGCGAAACTCACACCGGCCACTACCACCAAAAGGATGATAGGACAAAGACTATCGCACAATCTGACACCAATCAAAGTGACAGACCCCCCACCAAAAGGATGACGGAGCGAAACACACACCGGCCACTATCACCAAAAGGATGATAGGACAAACACTATCGCACAATCTGACACCAATCCAAGTGACAGACCCCCACCAAAAGGATGACGGAGCGAAACTCACACCGGCCACTACCACCAAAAGGATGATAGGACAAAGACTATCGCCAAATCTGACACCAATCAATGTGACAGACCCCCCACCAAAAGGATGACGGAGCGAAACACACACCGGCCACTATCACCAAAAGGATGATAGGACAAACACTATTGCACAATCTGACACCAATCCAAGTGACAGACCCCTACCAAAAGGATGACGGAGCGAAACTCACACCGGCCACTACCACCAAAAGGATAATAGGACAAAGACTCGCACAATCTGACACCAATCAAAGTGACAGACCCCCACCAAAAGGATGACGGAGCGAAACTCACACCGGCCACTACCATCAAAAGGATGATAGGACAAACACTATCGCACAATCTGACACCAATCCAAGTGACAGACCCTCCACCAAAAGGATGAGGGAGCGAAACACACACCGGCCACTACCACCAAAAGGATGATAGGACAAACACTATCGCACAATCTGACACAAATCTAAGTGACAGACCCCCCACCAAAAGGATGACGGAGCGAAACACACACCGGCCACTACCACCAAAGGGATGATAGGACAAACACTATCGCACAATCTGACACAAATCCAAGTGACAGACCCCCCACCAAAAGGATGACGGAGCGAAACACACACCGGCCACTATCACCAAAAGGATGATAGGACAAACACTATCGCAAAATCTGACACCAATCCAAGTGACAGACCCCCACCAAAAGGATGACGGAGCGAAACTCACACCGGCCACTACCACCAAAAGGATGATAGGACAAAGACTATCGCCAAATCTGACACCAATCAATGTGACAGACCCCCCACCAAAAGGATGACGGAGCGAAACACACACCGGCCACTATCACCAAAAGGATGATAGGACAAACACTATTGCACAATCTGACACCAATCCAAGTGACAGACCCCTACCAAAAGGATGACGGAGCGAAACTCACACCGGCCACTACCACCAAAAGGATAATAGGACAAAGACTATCGCACAATCTGACACCAATCAAAGTGACAGACCCCCCACCAAAAGGATGACGGAGCGAAACTCACACCGGCCACTACCACCAAAAGGATGATTGGACAAACACTATCGCACAATCTGACACCAATCCAAGTGACAGACCCCCCACCAAAAGGATGAGGGAGCGAAACACACACCGGCCACTACCAGCAAAAGGATGATAGGACAAACACTATCGCACAATCTGACACTAATCCAAGTGACAGACCCCCCACCAAAAGGATGACGGAGCGAAACACACACCGGCCAGTACCACCAAAGGGATGATAGGACAAACACTATCGCACAATCTGACACAAATCCAAGTGACAGACCCCCCACTAAAAGGATGACGGAGCGAAACACACACCGGCCACTACCATCAAAAGGATGATAGGACAAACATTATCGCACAATCTGACGCCAATCTAAGTGACAGACCCCCACCAAAAGGATGACGGAGCGAAACACACACCGGCCACTACCACCAAAACGATGATAGGACAATCACTATCGCACAATCTGACGCCAATCCAAGTGACAGACCCCGCAGCAAAAGGATGACGTAGCGAAACACACACCGGCCACTATCACCAAAAGGATGATAGGACAAACACTATCGCACAATCTGACACCAATCCAAGTGACAGACCGCCCACCAAAAGGATGACGGAGCGAAACTCACACCGGCCACTACCACCAAAAGGATGATAGGACAAAGACTATCACACAATCTGACACCAATCAAAGTGACAGACCCCCCACCGAAAGGATGACGGAGCCAAACTCACACCGGCCACTACCACCAAAAGGATGATAGGATAAACACTATCGCAAAATCTGACACCAATCCAAGTGAGAGACCCCCCACCAAAAGGATGACGGAGCGAAACACTCACCGGCCACTACCACCAAAAGGATGATAGGACAAACACTATCGCACAATCTGACACCAATCCAAGTGACAGACCCCCCATCAAAAGGATGACGGAGCGAAACACACACCGGCCACTACCACCAAAAGGATGATAGGACAAACACTATCGCACAATCTGACACCAATCCAAGTGACAGACCCCCCACCAAAAGGATGACGGAGCGAAACACACAACGACCAGTACCACCAAAAGGATGATAGGACAAACACTATCGCACAATCTGACACTAATCCAAGTGAAAGACCCTCCGACCAAAAGGATGACGGAGCGAAACACACACCGGCCACTACCACCAAAAGGATGATAGGACAAACACTATCGCACAATGTGACGCCAATCCAAGTGACAGACCCCGCAACAAAAGGAATACGGAGTGAAACACACACCGACCACTATCACCAAAAGGATGATAGGACAAACACTATCGCATAATCTGACACAAATCCAAGTGACAGACCCCCACCAAAAGGATGACGGAGAGAAACTCACACCGGCCACTACCACCAAAAGGATGATAGGACAAAGACTATCGCACAATCTGACACCAATCAAAGTGACAGACCCCCCACCAAAAGGATGACGGAGCCAAACACACATCGGCCACTACCACCAAAAGGATGATAGGATAAACACTATCGCAAAATCTAACACCAATCCAAGTGAGAGACCCCCCACCAAAAGGATGACGGAGCGAAACACTCACCGGCCACTACCACCAAAAGGATGATAGGACATACACTATCGCACAATCTGACACCAATCCAAGTGACAGACCCCCCACCAAAAGGATGACGGAGCGAAACACACACCGGCCACTACCACCAAAAGGATGATAGGACAAACACTATCGCACAATCTGACACCAATCCATGTGACAGACCCCCCACCAAAAGGATGACGGAGCGAAACACACAACGGCCAGTACCACCAAAAGGATGATAGGACAAACACTATCGCACAATCTGATACTAATCCAAGTGAAAGACCCCCCACCAAAAGGATGACAGAGCGAAACACACACCGACCACTACCACCAAAAGGATGATAGGACAAACACTATTGCACAATCTGACGCCAATCCAAGTGACAGACCCCGCAACAAAAGGATGACAGAGTGAAACACACACCGGCCACTATCACCAAAAGGATGATAGGACAAACACTATCGCACAATCTGACACCAATCCAAGTGACAGACCCCCACCAAAAGGATGACGGAGCGAAACTCACACCGGCCACTACCACCAAAAGGATGATAGGACAAAGACTATCGCCAAATCTGACACCAATCAAAGTGACAGACCCCCCACCAAAAGGATGACGGAGCGAAACACACACCGGCCACTATCACCAAAAGGATGATAGGACAAACACCATCGCACAATCTGACACCAATCCAAGTGACAGACCCCTACCAAAAGGATGACGGAGCGAAACTCACACCGGCCACTACCACCAAAAGGATAATAGGACAAAGACTATCGCACAATCTGACACCAATCAAAGTGACAGACCCCCCACCAAAAGGATGACGGAGCGAAACTCACACCGGCCACTACCACCAAAAGGATGATTGGACAAACACTATCGCACAATCTGACACCAATCCAAGTGACAGACCCCCCACCAAAAGGATGAGGGAGCGAAACACACACCGGCCACTACCACCAAAAGGATGATAGGACAAACACTATCGCACAATCTGACACTAATCCAAGTGACAGACCCCCCACCAAAAGGATGACGGAGCGAAACACACACCGGCCAGTACCACCAAAGGGATGATAGGACAAACACTATCGCATAATCTGACACAAATCCAAGTGACAACCCCCCACTAAAAGGATGACGGAGCGAAACACACACCGGCCACTACCATCAAAAGGATGATAGGACAAACATTATCGCACAATCTGACGCCAATCTAAGTGACAGACCCCCCACCAAAAGGATGACGAAGCGAAACACACACCGGCCACTACCACCAAAAGGATGATAGGACAAACACTATCGCACAATCTGACGCCAATCCAAGTGACAGACCCCGTAGCAAAAGGATGACGTAGCGAAACACACACCGACCACTATCACCAAAAGGATGATAGGACAAACACTATCGCACAATCTGACACCAATCCAAGTGACAGACCGCCCACCAAAAGGATGACGGAGCGAAACTCACACCGGCCACTACCACCAAAAGGATGATAGGACAAAGACTATCGCACAATCTGACACCAATCAAAGTGACAGACCCCACACCGAAAGGACGACGGAGCCAAACTCACACCGGCCACTACCACCAAAAGGATGATAGGATAAACACTATCACAAAATCTGACACCAATCCAAGTGAGAGACCCCCCACCAAAAGGATGACGGAGCGAAACACTCACCGGCCACTACCACCAAAAGGATGATAGGACAAACACTATCGCACAATCTGACACCAATCCAAGTGACAGACCCCCCACCAAAAGGATGACGGAGCGAAACACACACCAGCCACTACCACCAAAAGGATGATAGGACAAACACTATCGCACAATTTGACACCAATCCAAGTGATAGACCCCCCACCAAAAGGATGACGGAGCGAAACACACAACGGTCAGTACCACCAAAAGGATGATAGGACAAACACTATCGCAAAATCTGACACTAATCCAAGTGAAAGACCCCCCACCAAAAGGATGACGGAGCGAAACACACACCGGCCACTACCACCAAAAGGATGATAGGACAAACACTATCGCACAATCTGACGCCAATCCAAGTGACAGACCCCGCAGCAAAAGGATGACGGAGTGAAACACACACCGACCACTATCACCAAAAGGAAGATAGGACAAACACTATCACACAATCTGACACCAATCCAAGTGACAGACCCCTACCAAAAGGATGACGGAGCGAAACTCACACCGGCCAAAACCACCAAAAGGATGATAGGACAAAGACTATCGCACAATCTGACACCAATCAAAGGGACAGACCCCCCACCAGAAGGATGACGGAGCGAAACTCACACCGGCCACTACCACCAAAAGGATGATAGGACAAACACTATCGCACAATCTGACACCAATCCAAGTGACAGACCCTCCACCAAAAGGATGAGGGAGCGAAACACACACCGGCCACTACCACCAAAAGGATGATAGGACAAACACTATCGCACAATCTGACACAAATACAAGTGACAGACCCCCCACCAAAAGGATGACGGAGCGAAACACACACCGGCCACTACCACCAAAGGGATGATAGGACAAACACTATCGCACAATCTGACACAAATCCAAGTGACAGACCCCCCACCAAAAGGATGACGGAGCGAAACACACACCGGCCAATATCACCAAAAGGATGATAGGACAAACACTTTCGCACAATCTGACACCAATCCAAGTGACAGACCCCCACCAAAAGGATGACGGAGCGAAACTCACACCGGCCACTACCACCAAAAGGATGATAGGACAAAGACTATCGCACAATCTGACACCAATCAAAGTGACAGACCCCCCACCAAAAGGATGACGGAGCGAAACACACACCGGCCACTACCACCAAAGGGATGATAGGACAAACACTATCGCACAATCTGACACAAATCCAAGTGACAGACCCCCCACCAAAAGGATGACGGAGCGAAACACACACCGGCCACTATCACCAAAAGGATGATAGGACAAACACTATCGCACAATTTGACACCAATCCAAGTGACAGACCCCCACCAAAAGGATGACGGAGCGAAACTCACACCGGCCACTACCACCAAAAGGATGATAGGACAAAGACTATCGCCAAATCTGACACCAATCAATGTGACAGACCCCCCACCAAAAGGATGACGGAGAGAAACACACACCGGCCACTATCACCAAAAGGATGATAGGACAAACACTATTGCACAATCTGACACCAATCCAAGTGACAGACCCCTACCAAAAGGATGACGGAGCGAAACTCACACCGGCCACTACCACCAAAAGGATAATAGGACAAAGACTATCGCACAATCTGACACCAATCAAAGTGACAGACCCCCACCAAAAGGATGACGGAGCGAAACTCACACCGGCCACTACCACCAAAAGGATGATAGGACAAACACTATCGCACAATCTGACACCAATCCAAGTGACAGACCCTCCACCAAAAGGATGAGGGAGCGAAACACACACCGGACACTACCACCAAAAGGATGATAGGACAAACACTATCGCACAATCTGACACAAATCTAAGTGACAGACCCCCCACCAAAAGGATGACGGAGCGAAACACACACCGGCCACTACCACCAAAGGGATGATAGGACAAACACTATCGCACAATCTGACACAAATCCAAGTGACAAACCCCCCACCAAAAGGATGACGGAGCGAAACACACACCGGCCACTATCACCAAAAGGATGATAGGACAAACACTATCGCACAATCTGACACCAATCCAAGTGACAGACCCCCACCAAAAGGATGACGGAGCGAAACTCACACCGGCCACTACCACCAAAAGGATGATAGGACAAAGACTATCGCCAAATCTGACACAAATCAATGTGACAGACCCCCCACCAAAAGGATGACGGAGCGAAACACACACCGGCCACTATCACCAAAAGGATGATAGGACAAACACTATTGCACAATCTGACACCAATCCAAGTGACAGACCCCTACCAAAAGGATGACGGAGCGAAACTCACACCGTCCAAAACCACCAAAAGGATGATAGGACAAAGACTATCGCACAATCTGACACCAATCAAAGTGACAGACCCCCCACCAAAAGGATGACGGAGCGAAACTCACACCGGCCACTACCACCAAAAGGATGATAGGACAAACACTATCGCACAATCTGACACCAATCCAAGTGACAGACCCTCCACCAAAAGGATGAGGGAGCGAAACACACACCGGCCACTACCACCAAAAGGATGATAGGACAAACACTATCGCACAATCTGACACAAATACAAGTGACAGACCCCCCACCAAAAGGATGACGGAGCGAAACACACACCGGCCACTACCACCAAAGGGATGATAGGACAAACACTATCGCACAATCTGACACAAATCCAAGTGACAGACCCCCCACCAAAAGGATGACGGAGCGAAACACACACTGGCCAATATCACCAAAAGGATGATAGGACAAACACTTTCGCACAATCTGACACCAATCCAAGTGACAGACCCCCACCAAAAGGATGACGGAGCGAAACTCACACCGGCCACTACCACCAAAAGGATGATAGGACAAAGACTATCGCACAATCTGACACCAATCAAAGTGACAGACCCCCCACCAAAAGGATGACGGAGCGAAACACACACCGGCCACTACCACCAAAGGGATGATAGGACAAACACTATCGCACAATCTGACACAAATCCAAGTGACAGACCCCCCACCAAAAGGATGACGGAGCGAAACACACACCGGCCACTATCACCAAAAGGATGATAGGACAAACACTATCGCACAATCTGACACCAATCCAAGTGACAGACCCCCACCAAAAGGATGACGGAGCGAAACTCACACCGGCCACTACCATTAAAAGGATGATAGGACAAAGACTATCGCCAAATCTGACACCAATCAATGTGACAGACCCCCCACCAAAAGGATGACGGAGAGAAACACACACCGGCCACTATCACCAAAAGGATGATAGGACAAACACTATTGCACAATCTGACACCAATCCAAGTGACAGACCCCTACCAAAAGGATGACGGAGCGAAACTCACACCGGCCACTACCACCAAAAGGATAATAGGACAAAGACTATCGCACAATCTGACACCAATCAAAGTGACAGACCCCCACCAAAAGGATGACGGAGCGAAACTCACACCGGCCACTACCACCAAAAGGATGATAGGACAAACACTATCGCACAATCTGACACCAATCCAAGTGACAGACCCTCCACCAAAAGGATGAGGGAGCGAAACACACACCGGCCACTACCACCAAAAGGATGATAGGACAAACACTATCGCACAATCTGACACAAATCTAAGTGACAGACCCCCCACCAAAAGGATGACAGAGCGAAACACACACCGGCCACTACCACCAAAAGGATGATAGGACAAACACTATTGCACAATCTGACGCCAATCCAAGTGACAGACCCCGCAGCAAAAGGATGACAGAGTGAAACACACACCGGCCACTATCACCAAAAGGATGATAGGACAAACACTATCGCACAATCTGACACCAATCCAAGTGACAGACCCCCACCAAAAGGATGACGGAGCGAAACTCACACCGGTCACTACCACCAAAAGGATGATAGGACAAAGACTATCGCCAAATCTGACACCAATCAAAGTGACAGACCCCCCACCAAAAGGATGACGGAGCGAAACACACACCGGCCACTATCACCAAAAGGATGATAGGACAAACACTATCGCACAATCTGACACCAATCCAAGTGACAGACCCCTACCAAAAGGATGACGGAGCGAAACTCACACCGGCCACTACCACCAAAAGGATAATAGGACAAAGACTATCGCACAATCTGACACCAATCAAAGTGACAGACCCCCCACCAAAAGGATGACGGAGCGAAACTCACACCGGCCACTACCACCAAAAGGATGATTGGACAAACACTATCGCACAATCTGACACCAATCCAAGTGACAGACCCCCCACCAAAAGGATGAGGGAGCGAAACACACACCGGCCACTACCACCAAAAGGATGATAGGACAAACACTATCGCACAATCTGACACTAATCCAAGTGACAGACCCCCCACCAAAAGGATGACGGAGCGAAACACACACCGGCCAGTACCACCAAAGGGATGATAGGACAAACACTATCGCACAATCTGACACAAATCCAAGTGACAACCCCCCACCAAAAGGATGACGGAGCGAAACACACACCGGCCACTACCATCAAAAGGATGATAGGACAAACATTATCGCACAATCTGACGCCAATCTAAGTGACAGACCCCCCACCAAAAGGATGACGGAGCGAAACACACACCGGCCACTACCACCAAAAGGATGATAGGACAAACACTATCGCACAATCTGACGCCAATCCAAGTGACAGACCCCGCAGCAAAAGGATGACGTAGCGAAACACACACCGGCCACTATCACCAAAAGGATGATAGGACAAACACTATCGCACAATCTGACACCAATCCAAGTGACAGACCGCCCACCAAAAGGATGACGGAGCGAAACTCACACCGGCCACTACCACCAAAAGGATGATAGGACAAAGACTATCGCACAATCTGACACCAATCAAAGTGACAGACCCCCCACCGATAGGATGACGGAGCCAAACTCACACTGGCCACTACCACCAAAAGGATGATAGGATAAACACTATCGCAAAATCTGACACCAATCCAAGTGAGAGACCCCCCACCAAAAGGATGACGGAGCGAAACACTCACCGGCCACTACCACCAAAAGGATGATAGGACAAACACTATCGCACAATCTGACACCAATCCAAGTGACAGACCCCCCACCAAAAGGATGACGGAGCGAAACACACACCGGCCACTACCACCAAAAGGATGATAGGACAAACACTATCGCACAATCTGACACCAATCCAAGTGACAGACCCCCCACCAAAAGGATGACGGAGCGAAACACACAACGACCAGTACCACCAAAAGGATGATAGGACAAACACTATCGCACAATATGACACTAATCCAAGTGAAAGACCCCCCGACCAAAAGGATGACGGAGCGAAAACACACCGGCCACTACCACCAAAAGGATGATAGGACAAACACTATCGCACAATGTGACGCCAATCCAAGTGACAGACCCCGCAGCAAAAGGATGACGTAGCGAAACACACACCGGCCACTATCACCAAAAGGATGATAGGACAAACACTATCGCACAATCTGACACCAATCCAAGTGACAGACCGCCCACCAAAAGGATGACGGAGCGAAACTCACACCGGCCACTACCACCAAAAGGATGATAGGACAAAGACTATCGCACAATCTGACACCAATCAAAGTGACAGACCCCCCACCGATAGGATGACGGAGCCAAACTCACACCGGCCACTACCACCAAAAGGATGATAGGACAAACACTATCCCACAATCTGACACCAATCCAAGTGACAGACCCCCCACCAAAAGGATGACGGAGCGAAACACACACCGACCACTACCACCAAAAGGATGATAGGACAAACACTATCGCACAATCTGACACCAATCCATGTGACAGACCCCCCCACCAAAAGGATGACGGAGCGAAACACACAACGGCCAGTACCACCAAAAGGATGATAGGACAAACACTATCGCACAATCTGACACTAATCCAAGTGAAAGACCCCCCACCAAAAGGATGACAGAGCGAAACACACACCGGCCACTACCACCAAAAGGATGATAGGATAAACACTATTGCACAATCTGACGCCAATCCAAGTGACAGACCCCGCAGCAAAAGGATGACAGAGTGAAACACACACCGGCCACTATCACCAAAAGGATGATAGGACAAACACTATCGCACAATCTGACACCAATCCAAGTGACAGACCCCCACCAAAAGGATGACAGAGCGAAACTCACACCGGCCACTACCACCAAAAGGATGATAGGACAAAGACTATCGCACAATCTGACACCAATCAAAGTGACAGACCCCCCACCAAAAGGATGACGGAGCGAAACTCACAACGGCCACTACCACCAAAAGGATGATAGGACAAACACTATCGCACAAGCTGACACCAATCCAAGTTACAGACCCCCCACCAAAAGGATGACGGAGCAAAACACACACCGACCACTACCACCAAAAGGATGATAGGACAAACACTATCGCACAATCTGACACCAATCCATGTGAAAGACCCCCACCAAAAGGATGACAGAGCGAAACACACACCGGCCAGTACCACCAAAGGGATGATAGGACAAACACTATTGCACAATCTGACACAAATCCAAGTGACAGACCCCCCACCAAAAGGATGACGGAGCCAAACTCACACCGGCCACTACCACCAAAAGGATGATAGGATAAACACTATAGCAAAATCTGACAGCAATCCAAGTGAGAGACCCCCCACCAAAAGGATGACGGAGCGAAACACTCACCGGCCACTACCACCAAAAGGATGATAGGACAAACACTATCGCACAATCTGACACCAATCCAAGTGACAGACCCCCCACCAAAAGGATGACGGAGCGAAACACACACCGGCCACTACCACCAAAAGGATGATAGGACAAACACTATCGCACAATCTGACACCAATCCATGTGACAGACCCCCCACCAAAAGGATGACGGAGCGAAACACACAACAGCCAGTACCACCAAAAGGATGATAGGACAAACACTATCGCACAATCAGACACTAATCCAAGTGAAAGACCCCCCACCAAAAGGATGACGGAGCGAAACACACACTGGCCACTACCACCAAAAGGATGATAGGACAAACACTATTGCACAATCTGACGCCAATCCAAGTGACAGACCCCGCAGCAAAAGGATGACGGAGTGAAACACACACCGGTCACTATCACCAAAAGGATGATAGGACAAACACTATCGCACAATCTGACACCAATCCAATTACAGACCCCCACCAAAAGGATGACGGAGCGAAACTCACACCGGCCACTACCACCAAAAGGATGATAGGACAAAGACTATCGCACAATCTGACACCAATTAAAGTGACAGACCCCCCACCAAAAGGATGACAGAGAAAAACTCACAACGGCCACTACCACCAAAAGGATGATAGGACAAACACTATCGCACAAGCTGACACCAATACAAGTGACAGACCCCCCACCAAAAGGATGACGGAGCGAAACACACACCGGCCACTACCACCAAAAGGATGATAGGACAAACACTATCGCATAATCTGACACAAATCCAAGTGACAGACCCCCCACCAAAAGGATGACAGAGCGAAACACACACCGGCCAGTACCACCAAAGGGATGATAGGACAAACACTATCGCACAATCTGACACAAATCTAGGAGACAGGCCCCCCACCAAAAGGATGACGGAGCGAAACACACACCGGCCACTACCACCAAAAGGATGATAGGACAAACACTACCGCACAATATGACACTAATCCAAGTGACAGACCCCCCACCAAAAGGATGACGGAGCGAAACACACACCGGCCAGTACCACCAAAGGGATGATTGGACAAACACTATCGCATAATCTGACACAAATCCAAGTGACAGACCCCCCACCAAAAGGATGACGGAGCGAAACACACACCGGCCACTACCACCAAAAGGATGATAGGACAAACACTATCGCACAATCTGACACTAATCCAAGTGACAAACCCCCCACCAAAAGGATGACGGAGCGAAACACACACCGGCCAGTACCACCAAAGGGATGATAGGACAAACACTATCGCACAATCTGACACTAATCCAAGTGACAGACCCCCCACCAAAAGGATGACGGAGCGAAACACACACCGGCCAGTACCACCAAAGGGATGATAGGACAAACACTATCGCACAATCTGACACAAATCCAAGTGACATACCCCCCACCAAAAGGATGACGGAGCGAAACACACACCGGCCACTACCACCAAAAGGATGATAGGACAAACACTATCGCACAATCTGACACCAATCTAAGTGACAGACCCCCCACCAAAAGGATGACGGAGCGAAACACACACCGGCCACTACCACCAAAAGGATGATAGGACAAACACTATCGCACAATCTGACGCCAATCCAAGTGACAGACCCCGCAGCAAAAGGATGACGAAGCGAAACACACACCGGCCACTATCACCAAAAAGATGATAGGACAAACACTATCGCACAATCTGACACCAATCCAAGTGACAGACCCCCCACCAAAAGGATGACGGAGCGAAACTCACACCGACCACTACCACCAAAAGGATGATAGGACAAAGACTATCGCACAATCTGACACCAATCAAAGTGACAGACCCCCCACCTAAAGGATGACGGAGCGAAACTCACACCGGCCACTACCACCAAAAGGATGATAGGACAAACACTATCGCAAAATCTGACACCAATCCAAGTGAGAGACCCCCCACCAAAAGGATGACGGAGCGAAACACTCACCGGCCACTACCACCAAAAGGATGATAGGACAAACAGTATCGCACAATCTGACACCAATCCAAGTGACAGACCCCCCACCAAAAGGATGACGGAGCGAAACACACACCGGCCACTACCACCAAAAGGATGATAGGACAAACACTATCGCACAATCTGACACCAATCCAAGTGACAGACCCCCCACCAAAAGGATGACGGAGCGAAACACACACCGGCCACTACCACCAAAAGGATGAAAGGACAAACACTATCGCACAATCTGACACCAATCCAAGTGACAGACCCCCCACCAAAAGGATGACAAAGCGAAACACACACCGACCACTACCACCAAAAGGATGATAGGACAAACACTATCGCACAATATGACACCAATCCAAGTGACAGAGAAACTCACACCGGCCACTACTACCAAAAGGATTATAGGACAAACACTATCGCACAATCTGACACCAATCCAAGTGACAGACCCCCCACCAAAAGGATGACGGAGCTAAACACACACCGGCCACTACCACCAAAAGGATGATAGGACAAACACTATCGCACAATCTGACACTAATCCAAGTGACAGACCCCCCACCAAAAGGATGATGGAGTGAAACACACACCGGTCACTACCACCTAAAGGATGATAGGACAAACACTATCGCACAATCTGACACCAATCCAAGTGAAAGACCCCCCACCAAAAGGATGACGGAGCGAAACACACACCGGCCACTACCACCAAAAGGATGATAGGACAAACACTATCGCACAATCTGACACCAATCAAAGTGACAGACCCCCCACCAAAAGGATGACGGAGCGAAACTCACACCGGCCGCTACCACCAAAAGGATGATAGGAAAAACACTATCGCACAATCTGACACCAATCCAAGTGACAGACCCCCCACCAAAAGGATGACAAAGCGAAACACACACCGACCACTACCACCAAAAGGATGATAGGACAAACACTATCGCACAATCTGACGCCAATCCAAGTGACAAACCCCCCAGCAAAAGGAGACAGAGCGAAACACACACCGGCCACTATCACCAAAAGGATCATAGGACAAACACTATCGCACAATCTGACACCAATCCAAGTGACAGACCCCCCAGCAAAAGAATGACGGAGCGAAACTCCCACCGGCCACTACCACCAAAAGGATGATAGGACAGACTATTGCACAATCTGACACCAATCAAAGTGACAGACCCCCCACCAAAAGGATGACGAAGCGAAACTCATACCGGCCACTACCACCAAAAGGATGATAGAACAAACACTATCGCACAATCTGACAACAATCCAAGTGACAGACCCCCCACAAAAGGATGATAGAGCGAAACTCACACCGGCCACTACCACCAAAAGGATGATAGGACAAACACTATCGCACTATCTGACACCAATCCAAGTGACAGACCCCCCACCAAAAGGATGACAGAGCGAAACACACACCGGCCACTACCACCAAAAGGATGATACGACAAACACTATCGCACAATCTGACACCAATGCAAGTGACAGACCCCCCACCAAAAGGATGACGGAGCAAAACACACACCGGCCACTACCACCAAAAGGATGATAGGACAAACACTATCACACAATCTGACACCAATCAAAGTGACAGACCCCCCATCAAAAGGATGACGGAGCGAAACTCACACCGGCCACTACCACCAAAAGGATGATAGGACAAACACTATCGCAAAATCTGACACCAATCCAAGTGACATACCCCCCACCAAAAGGATGACAAAGCGAAACACACACCGACCACTACCACCAAAAGGATGATAAGACAAACACTATCGCACAATCTGACACCAATGCAAGTGACAGACCCCCCACCAAAAGGATGACGGAGCAAAACACACACTGGCCACTACCACCAAAAGGATGATAGGACAAACACTATCGCACAATCTGACACCAATCAAAGTGACAGACCCCCCACCAAAAGGATGACGGAGCGAAACTCACACCGGCCACTACCACCAAAAGGATGATAGGACAAACACTATCGCACAATCTGACACCAATCCAAGTGACAGACCCTCCACCAAAAGGATGACAGAGCGAAACTCATACCGGCCACTACCACATAAAGGATGATAATACAAACACTATCGCACAATCTGACACCAATCCAAGTGACAGACCCCCCACAAAAAGGATGACGGAGCGAAACACACACCGGCCTTTACCACCAAAAGGATGATAGGACAAACACTATCGCACAATCTGACACCATTGCAAGTGACAGACCCCCCACCAAAAGGATGACGGAGCAAAACACACACCAGCCACTACCACCAAAAGGATGATAGGACAAACACTATCGCATAATCTGACACCAATCCAAGTGACAGACCCCCCACCAAAAGGATGACGGAGCGAAACTCACACCGGCCGCTACCACCAAAAGGATGATAGGAAAAACACTATCGCACAATCTGACACCAATCCAAGTGACAGACCCCCCACCAAAAGGATGACATAGCGAAACACACACCGACCACTACCACCAAAAGGATGATAGGACAAACACTATCGCACAATCTGACGCCAATCCAAGTGACACACCCCCCAGCAAAAGGAGACAGAGCGAAACACACACCTGCCACTATCACCAAAAGGATCATAGGACAAACACTATCGCACAATCTGACACCAATCCAAGTGACAGACCCCCCAGCAAAAGGATGACGGAGCGAAACTCACACCGGCCACTACCACCAAAAGGATGATAGGACAAAGACTATTGCACAATCTGACACCAATCAAAGTGACAGACCCCCCACCAAAAGGATGACGGAGCGAAACTCATACCGGCCACTATCACCAAAAGGATGATAGAACAAACACTATCGCACAATATGACACCAATCCAAGTGATAGACCCCCCACAAAAGGATGACATAGCGAAACTCACACCGGCCACTACCACCAAAAGGATGATAGGACAAACACTATCGCACAATCTGACACCAATCCAAGTCACAGACCCCCCACCAAAAGGATGACAGAGCGAAACACACACCGGCCACTACCACCAAAAGGATGATACGACAAACACTATCGCACAATCTGACACCAATGCAAGTGACAGACCCCCCACCAAAAGGATGACGGAGCAAAACACACACCGGCCACTACCACCAAAAGGATGATAGGACAAACACTATCGCACAATCTGACACCAATCAAAGTGACAGACCCCCCACCAAAAGGATGACGGAGCGAAACTCACACCGGCCACTACCACCAAAAGGATGATAGGACAAACACTATCGCAAAATCTGACACTAATCCAAGTGACATACCCCCCACCAAAAGGATGACAAAGCGAAACACACACCGGCCACTACCACCAAAAGGATGATAGGACAAACACTATCGCACAATCTGACACCAATCAAAGTGACAGACCCCCCACCAAAAGGATGACGGAGCGAAACTCACACCGGCCACTACCACCAAAAGGATGATAGGACAAACACTATCGCACAATCTGACACCAATCCAAGTGACAGACCCTCCACCAAAAGGATGACAGAGCGAAACTCATACCGGCCACTACCACCAAAAGGATGATAATACAAACACTATCGCACAATCTGACACCAATCCAAGTGACAGACCCCCCACAAAAAGGATGACGGAGCGAAACTCACACCGGCCACTACCACCAAAAGGATGATAGGACAAAGACTATTGTACAATCTGACACCAATCAAAGTGACAGACCCCCCACCAAAAGGATGACGGAGCGAAACTCACACCGGCCACTACCACCAAAAGGATGATAGGACAAACACTATCGCACAATCTGACACCATTGCAAGTGACAGACCCCCCACCAAAAGGATGACGGAGCAAAACACACACCGGCCACTACCACCAAAAGGATGATAGAACAAACACTATCGCATAATCTGACACCAATCCAAGTGACAGACCCCCTACCAAAAGGATGACGGAGCGAAACACACACCGACCACTACCACAAAAAGGATGATAGGACAAACACTATCGCACAATCTGACACCAATCCAAGTGACAGACCCCCCACCAAAAGGATGACAGAGCGAAACACACACCGGCCACTACCACCAAAAGGATGATAAGACAAACACTATCGCACAATCTGACACCAATGCAAGTGAAAGACCCCCCACCAAAAGGATGACGGAGCAAAACACACACCGGCCACTACCACCAAAAGGATGATAGGACAAACACTATCGAACAATCTGACACCAATCAAAGTGACAGACCCCCCACCAAAAGGATGACGGTGCGAAACTCACACCGGCAACTACCACCAAAAGGATGATAAGACAAACACTATCGCACAATCTGACACCAATCCAAGTGACAGACCCCCCACCAAAAGGATGACAAAGCGAAACACACACCGACCACTACCACCAAAAGGATGATAGGACAAACACTATCGCACAATATGACACCAATCCAAGTGACAGACCCCCCACCAAAAGGATGACAAAGCGAAACGCACACCGACCACTACCACCAAAAGGATGATAGGACAAACACTATCGCACAATCTGACGCCAATCCAAGTGACAGACCCCCTAGCAAAAGGATGACGAAGCAAAACACACACCGGCCACTATCACCAAAAGGATGATAGGACAAACACTATCGCACAATATGACACCAATCCAAGTGACAGACCCCCCAGCAAAAGGATGACAGAGCGAAACTCACACCGGCCACTACCACCAAAAGGATGATAGGACAAAGACTATTGCACAATCTGACACCAATCAAAGTGAGAGACCCCCCACCAAAAGGATGACGGAGCGAAACTCACACCGGCCACTACCACCAAAAGGATGATAGGACAAACACTATCGCACAATCTGACACCATTGCAAGTGACAGACCCCCCACCAAAAGGATGACGGAGCAAAACACACACCGGCCACTACCACCAAAAGGATGATAGAACAAACACTATCGCATAATCTGACACCAATCCAAGTGACAGACCCCCTACCAAAAGGATGACGGAGCGAAACACACACCGACCACTACCACCAAAAGGATGATAGGACAAACACTATCGCACAATCTGATACCAATCCAAGTGACAGACCCCCCACCAAAAGGATGACAAAGTGAAACACACACCGACCACTACCACCAAAAGGATGATAGGACAAACACTATCGCACAATATGACACCAATCCAAGTGACAGAGAAACTCACACCGACCACTACTACCAATAGGATGATAGGACAAACACTATCGCACAATCTAACACCAATCCAAGTGACAGACCCCCCACCAAAAGGATAATGGAGCGAAACACACACCGGCCACTACCACCAAAAGGATGATAGGACAAACACTATCGCACAATCTGACACTAATCCAAGTGACAGACCCCCCACCAAAAGGATGACGGAGCGAAACACACACTGGCCACTACCACCTAAAGGATGATAGGACAAACACTATCGCACAATCTGACACCAATCCAAGTGAAAGACCCCCCACCAAAAGGATGAAGGAGCGAAACACACACCGGCCACTACCACCAAAAGGATGATAGGACAAACACTATCGCAGAATCTGACACCAATCAAAGTGACAGACCCCCCACCAAAAGGATGACGGAGCGAAACTCACACCGGCCATTACCACCAAAAGGATGATAGGATAAACACTATCGCACAATATGACACCAATCCAAGTGACAGACCCCCCACCAAAAGGATGACAAAGCGAAACACACACCGACCACTACCACCAAAAGGACGATAGGACTAACACTATCGCACAATCTGACGCCAATCCAAGTGACAGACCCCCCAACAAAAGGATGACGGAGCGAAACACACACCGCCCACTATCACCAAAAGGATGATAGGACAAACACTATCGCACAATCTGACACCAATCCAAGTGACAGACCCCACACCAAAACGATGACGAAGCGAAACACACACCGGCCACTACCACCAAAAGGATGATAGGACAAACACTATCGCACAATCTGACACCATTGCAAGTGACAGACCCGCCACCAAAAGGATGACGGAGCAAAACACACACCGGCCACTACCACCAAAAGGATGATAGGATAAACACTATCGCATAATCTGACACCAATCCAAGTGACAGACCCCCTACCAAAAGGATGACGGGGCGAAACACACACCGACCACTACCACCAAAAGGATGATAGGACAAACACTATCGCACAATCTGATACCAATCCAAGTGACAGACCCCCCACCAAAAGGATGACAAAGTGAAACACACACCGACTACTACCACCAAAAGGATGATAGGAAAAACACTATCGCACAATATGACACCAATCCAAGTGACAGAGAAACACACACCGGCCACTACTACCAATAGGATGATAGGGCAAACACTATCGCACAATCTGACACCAATCCAAGTGACAAACCCCCCACCAAAAGGATGATGGAGCGAAACACACACCGGCCACTACCACCAAAAGGATGATAGGACAAACACTATCGCACAATCTGACACTAATCCAAGTGACAGACTCCCCACCAAAAGGATGACGGAGGGAAACACACACTGGCCACTACCACCTAAAGGATGATAGGACAAACACTATTGCACAATCTGACACCAATCCAAGTGAAAGACCCCCCACCAAAAGGATGAAGGAGCGAAACACACACCGGCCACTACCACCAAAAGGATGATAGGACAAACACTATCGCACAATCTGACACCAATCAAAGTGACAGACCCCCCACCAAAAGGATGACAGAGCGAAACTCACACCGGCCACTACCACCAAAAGGATGATACGGCAAACACTAACGCATAATCTGACACCAATCCAAGTGACAGAACCCCCACCAAAAGGATGACAAAGCGAAACACACACCGACCACTACCACCAAAAGGATGATAGGACAAACACTATCGCACAATCTGACGCCAATCCAAGTGACAGACCCCCCAGCAAAAGGATGACGGAGCGAAACACACACCGCCCACTATCACCAAATGGATGATAGGACAAACACTATCGCACAATCAGACACCAATCAAAGTGACAGACCCCCCACCAAAAGGATGACCGAGCAAAACTCACACCGGCCACTACCACCAAAAGGATGATAGGACAAACACTATCGCACATTCTGACACCAATCCAAGTGACAGACCCCCCACCAAAAGGATGACAAAGCGAAACACACACCGACCACTACCACCAAAAGGATGATAGGACAAACTCTATCGCACAATATGACACCAACCCAAGTGACAGACCCCCCACCAAAAGGATGACAGAGCGAAACTCACTTCGGCCACTACCACCAAAAGGATGATAGGACAAACACTATCGCACAATATGACATCAATCCAAGTGACAGACCCCCCACCAAAAGGATGACGGAGCGAAACTCACACCGGCCACTACCACCAAATGGATGATACGACAAACACTATCGCACAATCTGACACCAATCCAAGTGACAGACCCCCCACCAAAAGGATGACAAAGCGAAACACACACCGACCACTACCACCAAAAGGATGATAGGACAAACACTATCGCACAATCTGACGCCAATCCAAGTGACAGACCCCCCAGCGAAAGGATGACGGAGCGAAACACACACCGCCCACTATCACCAAAAGGATGATAGGACAAACACTATCGCACAATCAGACACCAATCAAAGTGACAGACCCCCCACCAAAAGGATGACCGAGCAAAACTCACACCGGCCACTACCACCAAAAGGATGATAGGACAAACATTATCGCACAATCTGACACCAATCCAAGTGACAGACCCCCCACCAAAAGGATGACAAAGCGAAACACACACCGACCACTACCACCAAAAGGATGATAGGACAAAGTCTATCGCACAATATGACACCAACCCAAGTGACAGACCCCCCACCAAAAGGATGACAGAGCGAAACTCACACCGGCCACTACCACCAAAAGGATGATAGGACAAACACTATCGCACAATATGACACCAATCCAAGTGACAGACCCCCCACCAAAAGGATGACGGAGCGAAACTCACACCGGCCACTACCACCAAAAGGATGATACTACAAACACTATCGCACAATCTGACACCAATCCAAGTGACAGACCCCCCACCAAAAGGATGACAAAGCGAAACACACACCGGCCACTACCACCAAAAGGATGATAGGACAAACACTATCCCACAATCTGACGCCAATCCAAGTGACAGACCCCCCAGCAAAAGGATGACGGAGCGAAACACACACCGCCCACTATCACCAAAAGGATGATAGGACAAACACTATCGCACAATCAGACACCAATCAAAGTGACAGACCCCCCACCAAAAGGATGACCGAGCAAAACTCACACCGGCCACTACCACCAAAAGGATGATAGGACAAACACTATCGCACAATCTGACACCAATCCAAGTGACAGACCCCCCACCAAAAGGATGACAAAGCGAAACACACACCGACCACTACCACCAAAAGGATGATAGGACAAACTCTATCGCACAATATGACACCAACCCAAGTGACAGACCCCCCACCAAAAGGATGATAGAGCGAAACTTACACTGGCCACTACCACCAAAAGGATGATAGGACAAACACTATCGCACAATATGACACCAATCCAAGTGACAGACCCCCCACCAAAAGGATGACAGGGCGAAACTCATACCGGCCACTACCACCAAAAGGATGATAATACAAACACTATCGCACAATCTGACACCAATCCAAGTGACAGACCCCACACCGAAACAATGACGGAGCGAACCACACACCGGCCACTACCACCAAAAGGATGATAGGACAAACACTATCGCACAATCTGACACCATTGCAAGTGACAGACCCCCCACCAAAAGGATGACGGAGCAAAACACACACCGGCCACTACCACCAAAAGGATGATAGGACAAACACTATCGCATAATCTGACACCAATCCAAGTGACAGACCCCCTACCAAAAGGATGACGGAGCGAAACACACACCGACCACTACCACCAAAAGGATGATAGGACAAACACTATCGCACAATCTGATACCAATCCAAGTGACAGACCCTCCACCAAAAGGATGACAAAGTGAAACACAAACCGACCACTACCACCAAAAGGATGATAGGACAAACACTATCGCACAATATGACACCAATCCAAGTGACAGAGAAACTCACACCGACCACTACTACCAATAGGATGATAGGACAAACACTATCGCACAATCTGACACCAATCCAAGTGACAGACCCCCCACCAAAAGGATGATGGAGCGAAACACACACCGGCCACTACCACCAAAAGGATGATAGGACAAACACTATCGCACAATATGACACTAATCCAAGTGACAGACCCCCCACCAAAAGGATGACGGAGCGAAACACACACTGGCCGCTACCATCTAAAGGATGATAGAACAAACACTATCGCACAATCTGACACCAATCCAAGTGAAATACCCCCCACCAAAAGGACGAAGGAGCGAAACACACACCGGCCACTACCACCAAAAGTATGATAGGACAAACACTATCGCACAATCTGACACCAATCAAAGTGACAGACCCCCCACCAAAAGGATGACGGAGCGAAACTCACACCGGCCACTACCACCAAAAGGATGATAGGACAAAAACTATCGCACAATCTGACACCAATCCAAGTGACAGACCCCCCACCAAAAGGATGACAAAGCGAAACACACACCGACCACTACCACCAAAAGGATGATAGGACTAACACTATCGCACAATCTGACGCCAATCCAAGTGACAGACCCCCCAGCAAAAGGATGACGGAGCGAAACACACAACGCCCACTATCACCAAAAGGATGATAGGACAAACACTATCGCACAATCTGACACCAATCCAAGTGACAGACCCCACACCAAAACGATGACGAAGCGAAACACACACCGGCCACTACCACCATAAGGATGATAGGACAAACACTTTCGCACAATCTGACACCATTGCAAGTGACAGACCCCCCACCAAAAGGATGACGGAGCAAAACACACACCGGCCACTACCACCAAAACGATGATAGGACAAACACTATCGCATAATCTGACACCAATCCAAGTGACAGACCCCCTACCAAAAGGATGACGGAGCGAAACACACACCGACCACTACCACCAAAAGGATGATAGGACAAACACTATCGCACAATCTGATACCAATCCAAGTGACAGACCCCCCACCAAAAGGATGACAAAATGAAACACACACCGACCACTACCACCAAAAGGATGATAGGACAAACACTATCGCACAATATGACACCAATCCAAGTGACAGAGAAACTCACACCGGCCACAACTACCAATAGGATGATAGGACAATCACTATCGCACAATCTGACACCAATCCAAGTGACAGACCCCCCACCAAAAGGATGATGGAGCGAAACACACACCAGCCACTACCACCAAGAGGATGATAGGACAAACACTATCGCACAATCTGACACTAATCCAAGTGACAGACCCCCCCACCAAAAGGATGACGGAGCGAAACACACACTGGCCACTACCACCTAAAGGATGATAGGACAAACACTATCGCACAATCTGACACCAATCCAAGTGAAAGACCCCCCACCAAAAGGATAAAGGAGCGAAACACACACCGTCCACTACCACCAAAAGGATGATAGGACAAACACTATCGCACAATCTGACACCAATCAAAGTGACAGACCCCCCACCAAAAGGATGACGGAGCGAAACTCACACCGGCCACTACCACCAAAAGGATGATAGGACAAACACTATCGTACAATCTGACACCAATCCAAGTGACAGACCCCCCACCAAAAGGATGACAAAGCGAAACACACACCGACCACTACCACCAAAAGGATGATAGGACAAACACTATCGCACAATCTGACGCCAATCCAAGTGACAGACCCCCCAGCAAAAGGATGACGGAGCGAAACACACACCGCCCACTATCACCATAAGGATGATAGGACAAACACTATCGCACAATCTGACACCAATCCAAGTGACAGACCCCCCAGCAAAAGGATGACGGAGCCAAACTCACACCGGCCACTACCACCAAAAGGATGATAGGACAAAGACTATTGCACAATCTGACACCAATCAAAGTGACAGACCCCCCACCAAAAGGATGACGGAGCGAAACTCACACCGGCCACAACCACCAAAAGGATGATAGGACAAACACTATCGCACAATCTGACACCAATCCAAGTGACAGACCCCCCACCAAAAGGATGACAAAGCGAAACACACATCGACCACTACCACCAAAAGGATGACAAAGCGAAATACACACCGACCACTACCACCAAAAGGATGATAGGACAAACACTATCGCACAATCTGACACCAATCCAAGTGACAGACCCCCACCAAAAGGATGACGGAGCGAAACACACACTGGTCACTACCACCAAAAGGATGATAGGACAAACACTATCGCACAATCTGACACCAATGCAAGTGACAAACCCCCCACCAAAAGGATGATGGAGCGAAACACACACCGGCCACAAACACCAAAAGGCTGATAGGATAAACACTATCGCACAATCAGACACCAATCAAAGTGACAGACTCCCACCAAAAGGATGACCGAGCAAAACTCACACCGGCCACTACCACCAAAAGGATGATAGGACAAACACTATCGCACAATCTGACACCAATCCAAGTGACAGACCCCCCACCAAAAGGATGACAAAGCGAAACACACACCGACCACTACCACCAAAAGGATGATAGGACAAACTCTATCGCACAATATGACACCAACCCAAGTGACAGACCCCCCACCAAAAGGATGACACAGCGAAACTCACACCGGCCACTACCACCAAAAGGATGATAGGACAAACACTATCGCACAATATGACACCAATCCAAGTGACAGACCCCCCCACCAAAAGGATGACGAAGCGAAACACACACTGGCCACTACCACCTAAAGGATAATAGGACAAACACTATCGCATAATCTGACACCAATCCAAGTGAAAGACCCCCCACCAAAAGGATGAAGGAGCGAAACACACACCGGCCACTACCACCAAAAGGATGATAGGACAAACACTATCGCACAATCTGACACCAATCAAAGTGACAGACCCCCCACCAAAAGGATGACGGAGCGAAACTCACACCGGCCACTACCACCAAAAGGATGATAGGACAAACACTATCGCACAATCTGACACCAATCCAAGTGACAGACCCTCCACCAAAAGGATGACAAAGCGAAACACACACCGACCACTACCACCAAAAGGATGATAGGACAAACACTATCGCACAATCTGACGCCAATCCAAGTGACAGACCCCCCAGCAAAAGGATGACGGAGCGAAACACACACCGCCCACTATCACCATAAGGATGATAGGACAAACACTATCGCACAATCTGACACCAATCAAAGTGACAGACCCCCCACCAAAAGGATGACGGAGCGAAACTCACACCGGCCACTACCACCAAAAGGATGATAGGACAAACACTATCGCACAATCTGACACCAATCCAAGTGACAGACCCCCCACCAAAAGGATGACAAAGCGAAACACACACCGACCACTACCACCAAAAGGATGATAGGACTAACACTATCGCACAATCTGACGCCAATCCAAGTGACAGACCCCCCAGCAAAAGGATGACGGAGCGAAACACACAACGCCCACTATCACCAAAAGGATGATAGGACAAACACTATCGCACAATCTGACACCAATCCAAGTGACAGACCCCACACCAAAACGATGACGAAGCGAAACACACACCGGCCACTACCACCATAAGGATGATAGGACAAACACTTTCGCACAATCTGACACCATTGCAAGTGACAGACCCCCAACCAAAAGGATGACGGAGCAAAACACACACCGGTCACTACCACCAAAAGGATGATAGGACAAACACTTTCGCATAATCTGACACCAATCCAAGTGACAGACCCCCTACCAAAAGGATGACGGAGCAAAACACACACCGCCCACTATCACCAAAAGGATGATAGGACAAACACTATCGCACAATCAGACACCAATCAAAGTGACAGACCCCCCACCAAAAGGATGACCGAGCAAAACTCACACCGGCCACTACCACCAAAAGGATGATAGGACAAACACTATCGCACAATCTGACACCAATACAAGTGACAGACCCCCCACCAAAAGGATGACAAAGCGAAACACACACCGACCACTACCACCAAAAGGATGATAGGACAAACTCTATCGCACAATATGACACCAACCCAAGTGACAGACCCCCCACCAAAAGGATGACAGAGCGAAACTCACACCGGCCACTACCACCAAAAGGATGATAGGACAAACACTATCGCACAATATGACACCAATCCAAGTGACAGACCCCCCACCAAAAGGATGACGGAGCGAAACTCACACCGGCCACTACCACCAAAAGGATGATACTACAAACACTATCGCACAATCTGACACCAATCCAAGTGACAGACCCCCCACCAAAAGGATGACAAAGCGAAACACACACCGGCCACTACCACCAAAAGGATGATAGGACAAACACTATCCCACAATCTGACGCCAATCCAAGTGACAGACCCCCCAGCAAAAGGATGACGGAGCGAAACACACACCGCCCACTATCACCAAAAGGATGATAGGACAAACACTATCGCACAATCAGACACCAATCAAAGTGACTGACCCCCCACCAAAAGGATGTCCGAGCAAAACTCACACCGGCCACTACCACCAAAAGGATGATAGGACAAACACTATCGCACAATCAGACACCAATCAAAGTGACAGACCCCCCACCAAAAGGATGACCGAGCAAAACTCACACCGGCCACTACCACCAAAAGGATGATAGGACAAACACTATCGCACAATCTGACACCAATACAAGTGACAGACCCCCCACCAAAAGGATGACAAAGCGAAACACACACCGACCACTACCACCAAAAGGATGATAGGACAAACTCTATCGCACAATATGACACCAACCCAAGTGACAGACCCCCCACCAAAAGGATGACAGAGCGAAACTCACACCGGCCACTACCACCAAAAGGATGAAAGGACAAACACTATCGCACAATATGACACCAATCCAAGTGACAGACCCCCCACCAAAAGGATGACGGAGCGAAACTCACACCGGCCACTACCACCAAAAGGATGATACTACAAACACTATCGCACAATCTGACACCAATCCAAGTGACAGACCCCCCACCAAAAGGATGACAAAGCGAAACACACACCGGCCACTACCACCAAAAGGATGATAGGACAAACACTATCGCACAATCTGACGCCAATCCAAGTGACAGACCCCCCAGCAAAAGGATGACGGAGCGAAACACACACCGCCCACTATCACCAAAAGGATGATAGGACAAACACTATCGCACAATCAGACACCAATCAAAGTGACAGACCCCCCACCAAAAGGATGTCCGAGCAAAACTCACACCGGCCACTACCACCAAAAGGATGATAGGACAAACACTATCGCACAATCTGACACCAATCCAAGTGATAGACCCCCCACCAAAAGGATGACAAAGCGAAACACACACCGACCACTACCACCAAAAGGATGATAGGACAAACTCTATCGCACAATATGACACCAACCCAAGTGACAGAACCCCCACCAAAAGGATGATAGAGCGAAACTTACACTGGCCACTACCACCAAAAGGATGATAGGACAAACACTATCGCACAATATGACACCAATCCAAGTGACAGACCCCCCACCAAAAGGATGACAGAGCGAAACTCATACCGGCCACTACCACCAAAAGGATGATAATACAAACACTATCGCACAATCTGACACCAATCCAAGTGACAGACCCCACACCAAAACGATGACGGAGCAAACCACACACCGGCCACTACCACCAAAAGGATGATAGGACAAACACTATCGCACAATCTGACACCATTGCAAGTGACAGACCCCCCACCAAAAGGATGACGGAGCAAAACACACACCGGCCACTACCACCAAAAGGATGATAGGACAAACACTATCGCATAATCTGACACCAATCCAAGTGACAGACCCCCTACCAAAAGGATGACGGAGCGAAACACACACCGACCACTACCACCAAAAGGATGATAGGACAAACACTATCGCACAATCTGATACCAATCCAAGTGACAGACCCTCCACCAAAAGGATGACAAAGTGAAACACACACCGACCACTACCACCAAAAGGATGATAGGACAAACACTATCGCACAATATGACACCAATCCAAGTGACAGAGAAACTCACACCGACCACTACTACCAATAGGATGATAGGACAAACACTATCGCACAATCTGACACCAATCCAAGTGACAGACCCCCCACCAAAAGGATGATGGAGCGAAACACACACCGGCCACTACCACCAAAAGGATGATAGGACAAACACTATCGCACAATCTGACACTAATCCAAGTGACAGACCCCCCCACCAAAAGGATGACATAGCGAAACACACACTGGCCACTACCAGCTAAAGGATGATAGAACAAACACTATCGCACAATCTGACACCAATCCAAGTGAAATACCCCCCACCAAAAGGACGAAGGAGCGAAACACACACCGGCCACTACCACCAAAAGGATGATAGGACAAACACTATCGCACAATCTGACACCAATCAAAGTGACAGACCCCCCACCAAAAGGATGACGGAGCGAAACTCACACCGGCCACTACCACCAAAAGGATGATAGGACAAACACTATCGCACAATCTGACACCAATCCAAGTGACAGACCCCCCACCAAAAGGATGACAAAGCGAAACACACACCGACCACTACCACCAAAAGGATGATAGGACTAACACTATCGCATAATCTGACGCCAATCCAAGTGACAGACCCCCCAGCAAAAGGATGACGGAGCGAAACACACAACGCCCACTATCACCAAAAGGATGATAGGACAAACACTATCGCACAATCTGAAACCAATCCAAGTGACAGACCCCCCAGCAAAAGGATGACGGAGCGAAACTCACACCGGCCACTACCACCAAAAGGATGATAGGACAAAGACTATTGCACAATCTGACACCAATCAAAGTGACAGACCCCCCACCAAAAGGATGACGGAGCGAAACTCACACCGGCCACAACCACCAAAAGGATGATAGGACAAACACTATCGCACAATCTGACACCAATCCAAGTGACAGACCCCCCACCAAAAGGATGACAAAGCGAAACACACACCGACCACTACCACCAAAAGGATGACAAAGCGAAACACACACCGACCACTACCACCAAAAGGATGACAAAGCGAAATACACACCGACCACTACCACCAAAAGGATGATAGGACAAACACTATCGCACAATCTGACACCAATCCAAGTGACAGACCCCCACCAAAAGGATGACGGAGCGAAACACACACTGGTCACTACCACCAAAAGGATGATAGGACAAACACTATCGCACAATCTGACACCAATGCAAGTGACTGACCCCCAACCAAAAGGATGACGGAGCGAAACACACACCGGCCACTACCACCAAAAGGATGATAGGATAAACACTATCGCACAATCAGACACCAATCAAAGTGACAGACCCCCACCAAAAGGATGACCGAGCAAAACTCACACCGACCACTACCACCAAAAGGATGATAGGACAAACACTATCGCACAATCTGACACCAATCCAAGTGACAGACCCCCCACCAAAAGGATGACAAAGCGAAACACACACCGACCACTACCACCAAAAGGATGATAGGACAAACTCTATCGCACAATATGACACCAACCCAAGTGACAGACCCCCCACCAAAAGGATGACACAGCGAAACTCACACCGGCCACTACCACCAAAAGGATGATAGGACAAACACTATCGCACAATATGACACCAATCCAAGTGACAGACCCCCCCACCAAAAGGATGACGAAGCGAAACACACACTGGCCACTACCACCTAAAGGATGATAGGACAAACACTATCGCATAATCTGACCCCAATCCAAGTGAAAGACCCCCCACCAAAAGGATGAAGGAGCGAAACACACACCGGCCACTACCACCAAAAGGATGATAGGACAAACACTATCGCACAATCTGACACCAATCAAAGTGATAGACCCCCCACCAAAAGGATGACGGAGCGAAACTCACACCGGCCACTACCACCAAAAGGATGATAGGACAAACACTATCGCACAATATGACACCAATCCAAGTGACAGACCCCCCACCAAAAGGATGACAAAGCGAAACACACACCGACCACTACCACCAAAAGGATGATAGGACAAACACTATCGCACAATCTGACGCCAATCCAAGTGACAGACCCCCCAGCAAAAGGATGACGGAGCGAAACACACACCGCCCACTATCACCATAAGGATGATAGGACAAACACTATCGCACAATCTGACACCAATCAAAGTGACAGACCCCCCACCAAAAGGATGACGGAGCGAAACTCACACCGGCCACTACCACCAAAAGGATGATAGGACAAACACTATCGCACAATCTGACACCAATCCAAGTGACAGACCCCCCACCAAAAGGATGACAAAGCGAAACACACACCGACCACTACCACCAAAAGGATGATAGGACTAACACTATCGCACAATCTGACGCCAATCCAAGTGACAGACCCCCCAGCAAAAGGATGACGGAGCGAAACACACAACGCCCACTATCACCAAAAGGATGATAGGACAAACACTATCGCACAATCTGACACCAATCCAAGTGACAGACCCCACACCAAAACGATGACGAAGCGAAACACACACCGGCCACTACCACCATAAGGATGATAGGACAAACACTTTCGCACAATCTGACACCATTGCAAGTGACAGACCCCCCACCAAAAGGATGACGGAGCAAAACACACACCGGCCACTACCACCAAAAGGATGATAGGACAAACACTTTCGCATAATCTGACACCAATCCAAGTGACAGACCCCCACCAAAAGGATGACAAAGCGAAACACACACCGACCACTACCACCAAAAGGATGATAGGACAAACTCTATCGCACAATATGACACCAACCCAAGTGACAGACCCCCCACCAAAAGGATGACAGAGCGAAACTCACACCGGCCACTACCACCAAAAGGATGATAGGACAAACACTATCGCACAATATGACACCAATCCAAGTGACAGACCCCCCACCAAAAGGATGACGGAGCGAAACTCACACCGGTCACTACCACCAAAAGGATGATACTACAAACACTATCGCACAATCTGACACCAATCCAAGTGACAGACCCCCCACCAAAAGGATGACAAAGAGAAACACACACCGGCCACTACCACCAAAAGGATGATAGGACAAACACTATCGCACAATCTGACGCCAATCCAAGTGACAGACCCCCCAGCAAAAGGATGACGGAGCGAAACACACACCGCCCACTATCACCAAAAGGATGATAGGACAAACACTATCGCACAATCAGACACCAATCAAAGTGACAGACCCCCCACCAAAAGGATGACCGAGCAAAACTCACACCGGCCACTACCACCAAAAGGATGATAGGACAAACACTATCGCACAATCTGACACCAATCCAAGTGACAGACCCCCCACCAAAAGGATGACAAAGCGAAACACACACCGACCACTACCACCAAAAGGATGATAGGACAAACTCTATCGCACAATATGACACCAACCCAAGTGACAGACCCCCCACCAAAAGGATGACAGAGCGAAACTTACACTGGCCACTACCACCAAAAGGATGATAGGACAAACACTATCGCACAATATGACACCAATCCAAGTGACAGACCCCCCACCAAAAGGATGACAGAGCGAAACTCATACCGGCCAATACCACCAAAAGGATGATAATACAAACACTATCGCACAATCTGACACCAATCCAAGTGACAGACCCCACACCAAAACGATGACGGAGCGAACCACACACCGGCCACTACCACCAAAAGGATGATAGGAGAAACACTATCGCACAATCTGACACCATTGCAAGTGACAGACCCCCCACCAAAAGGATGACGGAGCAAAACACACACCGGCCACTACCACCAAAAGGATGATAGGACAAACACTATCGCATAATCTGACACCAATCCAAGTGACAGACCCCCTACCAAAAGGATGACGGAGCGAAACACACACCGACCACTACCAGCAAAAGGATGATAGGACAAACACTATCGCACAATCTGATATCAATCCAAGTGACAGACCCTCCACCAAAAGGATGACAAAGTGAAACACACACCGACCACTACCACCAAAAGGATGATAGAACAAACACTATCGCACAATATGACACCAATCCAAGTGACAGAGAAACTCACACCGACCACTATTACCAATAGGATGATAGGACAAACACTATCGCACAATCTGACACCAATCCAAGTGACAGACCCCCCACCAAAAGGATGATGGAGCGAAACACACACCGGCCACTACCACCAAAAGGATGATAGGACAAACACTATCGCACAATCTGACACTAATCCAAGTGACAGACCCCCCACCAAAAGGATGACGGAGCGAAACACACACTGGCCACTACCATCTAAAGGATTATAGAACAAACACTATCGCACAATCTGACACCAATCCAAGTGAAATACCCCCCACCAAAAGGACGAAGGAGCGAAACACACACCGGCCACTACCACCAAAAGGATGATAGGACAAACACTATCGCACAATCTGACACCAATCAAAGTGACAGACCCCCCACCAAAAGGATGACGGAGCGAAACTCACACCGGCCACTACCACCAAAAGGATGACAGGACAAACACTATCGCACAATCTGACACCAATCCAAGTGACAGACCCCCCACCAAAAGGATGACAAAGCGAAACACACACCGACCACTACCACCAAAAGGATGATAGGACTAACACTATCGCACAATCTGACGCCAATCCAAGTGACAGACCCCCCAGCAAAAGGATGACGGAGCGAAACACACAACGCCCACTATCACCAAAAGGATGATAGGACAAACACTATCGCACAATCTGACACCAATCCAAGTGACAGACCCCACACCAAAACGATGACGAAGCGAAACACACACCAACCACTACCACCATAAGGATGATAGGACAAACACTTTCGCACAATCTGACACCATTGCAAGTGACAGACCCCCCAACAAAAGGATGACGGAGAAAAACACACACCGGCCACTACCACCAAAAGGATGATAGGACAAACACTATCGCATAATCTGACACCAACCCAAGTGACAGACCCCCTACCAAAAGGATGACGGAGAGAAACACACACCGACCACTACCACCAAAAGGATGACAAAGCGAAATACACACCGACCACTACCACCAAAAGGATGATAGGACAAACACTATCGCACAATCTGACACCAATCCTAGTGACAGACCCCCACCAAAAGGATGACGGAGCGAAACACATACTGGTCACTACCACCAAAAGGATGATAGGACAAACACTATCGCACAATCTGACACCAATGCAAGTGACAGACCCCCCACCAAAAGGATGACGGAGCGAAACACACACCGGCCACTACCACCAAAAGGATGATAGGATAAACACTATCGCACAATCAGACACCAATCAAAGTGACAGACCCCCACCAAAAGGATGACCGAGCAAAACTCACACCGGCCACTACCACCAAAAGGATGATAGGACAAACACTATCGCACAATCTGACACCAATGCAAGTGACAGACCCCCCACCAAAAGGATGACAAAGCGAAACACACACCGACCACTACCACCAAAAGGATGATAGGACAAACTCTATCGCACAATATGACACCAACCCAAGTGACAGACCCCCCACCAAAAGGATGACACAGCGAAACTCACACCGGCCACTACCACCAAAAGGATGATAGGACAAACACTATTGCACAATATGACACCAATCCAAGTGACAGACCCCCCCACCAAAAGGATGACGGAGCGAAACACACACTGGCCACTACCACCTAAAGGATGATAAGACAAACACTATCGCACAATCTGACACCAATCCAAGTGAAAGACCCCCCACCAAAAGGATGAAGGAGCGAAACACACACCGGCCACTACCACCAAAAGGATGATAGGACAAACACTATCGCACAATTTGACACCAATCAAAGTGAAGACCCCCCACCAAAAGGATGACGGAGCGAAACTCACACCGGCCACTACCACCAAAAGGATGATAGGACAAACACTATCGCACAATCTGACACCAATCCAAGTGACAGACCCCCCACCAAAAGGATGACAAAGCGAAACACACACCGACCACTACCACCAAAAGGATGATAGGACAAACACTATCTCATAATCTGACGCCAATCCAAGTGACAGACCCCCCAGCAAAAGGATGACGGAGCGAAACACACACCGCCCACTATCACCATAAGGAAGATAGGACAAACACTATTGCACAATCTGACACCAATCCAAGTGACAGACCCCCCAGCAAAAGGATGACGGAGCGAAACTCACACCGGCCACTACCACCAAAAGGATGATAGGACAAAGACTATTGCACAATCTGACACCAATCAAAGTGGCAGACCCCCCACTAAAAGGATGACGGAGCGAAACTCACACCGGCCACAACCACCAAAAGGATGATAGGACAAACACTATCGCACAATCTGACACCAATCCAAGTGCAGACCCCCCACCAAAAGGATGACAAAGCGAAACACACACCGACCACTACCACCAAAAGGATGACAAAGCGAAATACACACCGACCACTACCACCAAAAGGATGATAGGACAAACACTATCGCACAATCTGACACCAATCCAAGTGACAGACCCCCACCAAAAGGATGACGGAGTGAAACACATACTGGTCACTACCACCAAAAGGATGATAGGACAAACACTATCGCACAATCTGACACCAATGCAAGTGACAGACCCCCCACCAAAAGGATGACGGAGCGAAACACACACCGGCCACTACCACCAAAAGGATGATAGGATAAACACTATCGCACAATCAGACACCAATCAAAGTGACAGACCCCCACCAAAAGGATGACCGAGCAAAACTCACACCGGCCACTACCACCAAAAGGATGATAGGACAAACACTATCGCACAATCTGACACCAATCCAAGTGACAGACCCCCCACCAAAAGGATGACAAAGCGAAACACACACCGACCACTACCACCAAAAGGATGATAGGACAAACTCTATCGCACAATATGACACCAACCCAAGTGACAGACCCCCCACCAAAAGGATGACACAGCGAAACTCACACCGGCCACTACCACCAAAAGGATGATAGGACAAACACTATTGCACAATATGACACCAATCCAAGTGACAGACCCCCCCACCAAAAGGATGACGGAGCGAAACACACACTGGCCACTACCACCTAAAGGATGATAAGACAAACACTATCGCACAATCTGACACCAATCCAAGTGAAAGACCCCCCACCAAAAGGATGAAGGAGCGAAACACACACCGGCCACTACCACCAAAAGGATGATAGGACAAACACTATCGCACAATCTGACACCAATCAAAGTGAAGACCCCCCACCAAAAGGATGACGGAGCGAAACTCACACCGGCCACTACCACCAAAAGGATGATAGGACAAACACTATCGCACAATCTGACACCAATCCAAGTGACAGACCCCCCACCAAAAGGATGACAAAGCGAAACACACACCGACCACTACCACCAAAAGGATGATAGGACAAACACTATCTCATAATCTGACGCCAATCCAAGTGACAGACCCCCCAGCAAAAGGATGACGGAGCGAAACACACACCGCCCACTATCACCATAAGGATGATAGGACAAACACTATCGCACAATCTGACACCAATCCAAGTGACAGACCCTCCAGCAAAAGGATGACGGAGCGAAACTCACACCGGCCACTACCACCAAAAGGATGATAGGACAAAGACTATTGCACAATCTGACACCAATCAAAGTGGCAGACCCCCCACTAAAAGGATGACGGAGCGAAACTCACACCGGCCACAACCACCAAAAGGATGATAGGACAAACACTATCGCACAATCTGACACCAATCCAAGTGCAGACCCCCCACCAAAAGGATGACAAAGCGAAACACACACCGACCACTACCACCAAAAGGATGATAGGACAAACACTATCGCACAATCTGACACCAATCCAAGTGACCGACCCCCACCAAAAGGATGACGGAGCGAAACACACACTGGTCACTACCACCAAAAGGATGATAGGACAAACACTATCGCACAATCTTACACCAATGCAAGTGACAGACCCCCCACCAAAAGGATGACGGAGTGAAACACACACCGGCCACTACCACCAAAAGGATGATAGGATAAACACTATCGCACAATCAGACACCAATCTAAGTGACAGACCCCCCACCAAAAGGATGACCGAGCAAAACTCACACCGGCCACTACCACCAAAAGGATGATAGGACAAACACTATCGCACAATCTGACACCAATCCAAGTGACAGACCCCCCACCAAAAGGATGACAAAGCGAAACACACACCGACCACTACCACCAAAAGGATGATAGGACAAACTCTATTGCACAATATGACACCAACCCAAATGACAGACCCCCCACCAAAAGGATGACAGAGCGAAACTCACACCGGCCACTACCACCAAAAGGATGATAGGACAAACACTATCGCACAATATGACACCAATCCAAGTGACAGACCCCCCACCAAAAGGATGACAGAGCGAAACTCATACCGGCCACTACCACTAAAAGGATGATAATACAAACACTATCGCACAATTTGACACCAATCCAAGTGACAGATCCCACACCAAAACGATGATGGAGCGAAACACACACCGGCCACTACCACCAAAAGGATGATAGGACAAACACTATCGCATAATCTGACGCCAATCCAAGTGAGAGACCCCCCAGCAAAAGGATGACGGAGCGAAGCATACACCGCCAACTAATACCAAAAGGATGATAGGACAAACACTATCGCACAATCTGACACCAATCCAAGTGACAGACCCCCTAGCAAAAGGATGATGGAGAGAAACTCACACCGGCCACTACCACCAAAAGGATGATAGGACAAAGACTATCGCACAATCTGATACCAATCCAAGTGACAGACCCTCCACCAAAAAGGATGACAAAGAGAAACACACACCGACCACTACCACAAAAAGGATGATAGGACAAACACTATCGCACAATATGACACCAATCCAACTGACAGAGAAACTCACACCGACCACTACTACCAATAGGATGATAGGACAAACACTATCGCACAATCTGACACCAATCCAAGTGAAAGACCCCCCACCAAAAGGATGATGGAACGAAACACACACCGGCCACTACCACCAAAAGGATGATAGGACAAACACTATCGCACAATCTGACACTAATCCAAGTGACAGACCCCCCACCAAAAGGATGACGGAGCGAAACACACACTGGCCACTACCACCTAAAGGATGATAGAACAAACACTATCGCACAATCTGACACCAATCCAAGTGAAAGACCCCCCACCAAAAGGATGAAGGAGCGAAACACACACCGGCCACTACCACCAAAAGGATGATAGGACAAACACTATCGCACAATCTGACACCAATCAAAGTGACAGACCCCCCACCAAAAGGATGACGGAGAGAAACTCACACCGGCCACTACCACCAAAAGGATGATAGGACAAACACTATCGCACAATCTGACACCAATCCAAGTGACAGACCCCCCACCAAAAGGATGACAAAGCGAAACACACACCGACCACTACCACCAAAAGGATGATAGGACTAACACTATCGCACAATCTGACGCCAATCCAAGTGACAAACCCCCTAGCAAAAGGATGACGGAGCGAAACACACACCGCCCACTATCACCAAAAGGATGATAGGACAAACACTATCGCACAATCTGACACCAATCCAAGTGACAGACCCCACACCAAAACGATGACGAAGCGAAACACACACCGGCCACTACCACCAAAAGGATGATAGGACAAACACTATCGCACAATCTGACACCATTGCAAGTGACAGACCCCCCACCAAAAGGATGACGGAGCAAAACACACACCGGCCACTACCACCAAAAGGATGATAGGACAAACACTATCGCATAATTTGACACCAATCCAAGTGACAGACCCCCTACCAAAAGGATGACGGAGCGAAACACACACCGACCACTACTACCAAAAGGATGATAGGACAAACACTATCGCACAATCTGATACCAATCCAAGTGACAGACCCCCCACCAAAAGGATGACAAAATGAAACACACACCGACCACTACCACCAAAAGGATGATAGGACAAACACTATCGCACAATATGACACCAATCCAAGTGACAGAGAAACTCACACCGGCCACAACTACCAATAGGATGATAGGACAATCACTATCGCACAATCTGACACCAATCCAAGTGACAGACCCCGCACCAAAAGGATGATGGAGCGAAACACACACCAGTCACTACCACCAAAAGGATGATAGGACAAACACTATCGCACAATCTGACACTAATCCAAGTGACAGACCCCCCCCCCCCCCCCACCAAAAGGATGATGGAGCGAAACACACACTGGCCACTACCACCTAAAGGATGATAGGACAAACACTATCGCACAATCTGACACCAATCCAAGTGAAAGACCCCCCACCAAAAGGATGAAGGAGCGAAACACACACCGGCCACTACCACCAAAAGGATGATAAGACAAACACTATCGCACAATCTGACACCAATCAAAGTGACAGACCCCCCACCAAAAGGATGACGGAGCGAAACTCACACCGGCCACTACCACCAAAAGGATGATAGGACAAACACTATCACACAATCTGACACCAATCCAAGTGACAGACCCCCCACCAAAAGGATGACAAAGCGAAACACACACCGACCACTACCACCAAAAGGATGATAGGACAAACTCTATCGCAAAATATGACACCAACCCAAATGACAGACCCCCCACCAAAAGGATGACAGAGCGAAACTCACACCGGCCACTACCACCAAAAGGATGATAGGACAAACACTATCGCACAATATGACACCAATCCAAGTGACAGACCCCCCACCAAAAGGATGACAGAGCGAAACTCATACCGGCCACTACCACCAAAAGGATGATAATACAAACACTATCGCACAATCTGACACCAATCCAAGTGACAGATCCCACACCAAAACGATGATGGAGCGAAACACACACCGGCCACTACCACCAAAAGGATGATAGGACAAACACTATCGCATAATCTGACGCCAATCCAAGTGAGAGACCCCCCAGCAAAAGGATGACGGAGCGAAACATACACCGCCAACTAATACCAAAAGGATGATAGGACAAACACTATCGCACAATCTGACACCAATCCAAGTGACAGACCCCCCAGCAAAAGGATGACGGAGAGAAACTCACACCGGCCACTACCACCAAAAGGATGATAGGACAAAGACTATCGCACAATCTGATACCAATCCAAGTGACAGACCCTCCACCAAAAGGATGACAAAGTGAAACACACACCGACCACTACCACAAAAAGGATGATAGGACAAACACTATCGCACAATATGACACCAATCCAAGTGACAGAGAAACTCACACCGACCACTACTACCAATAGGATGATAGGACAAACACTATCGCACAATCTGACACCAATCCAAGTGAAAGACCCCCCACCAAAAGGATGATGGAACGAAACACACACCGGCCACTACCACCAAATGGATGATAGGACAAACACTATCGCACAATCTGACACTAATCCAAGTGACAGACCCCCCACCAAAAGGATGACGGAGCGAAACACACACTGGCCACTACCACCTAAAGGATGATAGAACAAACACTATCGCACAATCTGACACCAATCCAAGTGAAAGACCCCCCACCAAAAGGATGAAGGAGCGAAACACACACCGGCCACTACCACCAAAAGGATGATAGGACAAACACTATCGCACAATCTGACACCAATCAAAGTGACAGACCCCCCACCAAAAGGATGACGGAGAGAAACTCACACCGGCCACTACCACCAAAAGGATGATAGGACAAACACTATCGCACAATCTGACACCAATCCAAGTGACAGACCCCCCACCAAAAGGATGACAAAGCGAAACACACACCGACCACTACCACCAAAAGGATGATAGGACTAACACTATCGCACAATCTGACGCCAATCCAAGTGACAAACCCCCCAGCAAAAGGATGACGGAGCGAAACACACACCGCCCACTATCACCAAAAGGATGATAGGACAAACACTATCGCACAATCTGACACCAATCCAAGTGACAGACCCCACACCAAAACGATGACGAAGCGAAACACACACCGGCCACTACCACCAAAAGGATGATAGGACAAACACTATCGCACAATCTGACACCATTGCAAGTGACAGACCCCCCACCAAAAGGATGACGGAGCAAAACACACACCGGCCACTACCACCAAAAGGATGATAGGACAAACACTATCGCATAATTTGACACCAATCCAAGTGACAGACCCCCTACCAAAAGGATGACGGAGCGAAACACACACCGACCACTACTACCAAAAGGATGATAGGACAAACACTATCGCACAATCTGATACCAATCCAAGTGACAGACCCCCCACCAAAAGGATGACAAAATGAAACACACACCGACCACTACCACCAAAAGGATGATAGGACAAACACTATCGCACAATATGACACCAATCCAAGTGACAGAGAAACTCACACCGGCCACAACTACCAATAGGATGATAGGACAATCACTATCGCACAATCTGACACCAATCCAAGTGACAGACCCCGCACCAAAAGGATGATGGAGCGAAACACACACCAGTCACTACCACCAAAAGGATGATAGGACAAACACTATCGCACAATCTGACACTAATCCAAGTGACAGACCCCCCCCCCCCCCCCCACCAAAAGGATGATGGAGCGAAACACACACTGGCCACTACCACCTAAAGGATGATAGGACAAACACTATCGCACAATCTGACACCAATCCAAGTGAAAGACCCCCCACCAAAAGGATGAAGGAGCGAAACACACACCGGCCACTACCACCAAAAGGATGATAAGACAAACACTATCGCACAATCTGACACCAATCAAAGTGACAGACCCCCCACCAAAAGGATGACGGAGCGAAACTCACACCGGCCACTACCACCAAAAGGATGATAGGACAAACACTATCGCACAATCTGACACCAATCCAAGTGACAGACCCCCCACCAAAAGGATGACAAAGCGAAACACACACCGACTACTACCACCAAAAGGATGATAGGACAAACACTATCGCACAATCTGACGCCAATCCAAGTGACAGACCCCCCAGCAAAAGGATGACGGAGCGAAACACACACCGCCCACTATCACCATAAGGATGATAGGACAAACCTTATCGCACAATCTGACACCAATCCAAGTGACAGACCCCCCAGCAAAAGGATGACGGAGCGAAACTCACACCGGCCACTACCACCAAAACGATGATAGGACAAAGACTATTGCACAATCTGACACCAATCAAAGTGACAGACCCCCCACCAAAAGGATGACGGAGCGAAACTCACACCGGCCACAACCACCAAAAGGATGATAGGACAAACACTATCGCACAATCTGACACCAATCCAAGTGACAGACCCCCCACCAAAAGGATGACAAAGCGAAACACACACCGACCACTACCACCAAAAGGATGATAGGACAAACACTATCGCACAATATGACACCAATCCAAGTGACAGACCCCCACCAAAAGGATGACGGAGCGAAACACACACTGGTCACTACCACCAAAAGGATGACAGGACAAACACTATCGCACAATCTGACTCCAATGCAAGTGACAGACCCCCCACCAAAAGGATGACGGAGCGAAACACACACCGGCCACTACCACCAAAAGGATGATAGGATAAACACTATCGCACAATCAGACACCAATCAAAGTGACAGACCCCCCACCAAAAGGATGACCGAGCAAAACTCACACCGGCCACTACCACCAAAAGGATGATAGGACAAACACTATCGCACAATCTGACACCAATCCAAGTGACAGACCCCCCACCAAAAGGATGACAAAGCGAAACACACACCGACCACTACCACCAAAAGGATGATAGGACAAACTCTATCGCACAATATGACACCAACCCAAGTGACAGACCCCCCACCAAAAGGATGACAGAGCGAAACTCACACCGGCCATTACCACCAAAAGGATGATAGGACAAACACTATCGCACAATATGACACCAATCCAAGTGACAGACCCCCCACCAAAAGGATGACAGAGCGAAACTCATACCAGCCACTACCACCAAAAGGATGATAATACAAACACTATCGCACAATCTGACACGAATCCAAGTGACAGATCCCACACCAAAACGATGATGGAGCGAAACACACACCGGCCACTACCACCAAAAGGATGATAGGACAAACACTATCGCATAATCTGACGCCAATCCAAGTGACAGACCCCCCAGCAAAAGGATGACGGAGCGAAACACTCACCGCCCACTATCACCAAAAGGATGATAGGACAAACACTATCGCACAATCTGACACCAATCCAAGTGACAGACCCCCCAACAAAAGGATGACGGAGCGAAACTCACACCGGCCACTACCACCAAAAGGATGATAGGACAAAGACTATTGCACAATCTGACACCAATCAAAGTGACAGACCCCCACCAAAAGGATGACGGAGCGAAACTCACACCGGCCACAACCACCAAAAGGATGATAGGACAAACACAATCGCACAATCTGACACCAATCCAAGTGACAGACCCCCCAGCAAAAGGATGACGGAGCGAAACTCACACCGGCCACTACCACCAAAAGGATGATAGGACAAAGACTATTGCACAATCTGACACCAATCAAAGTGACAGACCCCCCACCAAAAGGATGACGGAGCGAAACTCACACCGGCCACAACCACCAAAAGGATGATAGGACAAACACTATCGCACAATCTGACACCAATCCAAGTGACAGACCCCCACCAAAAGGATGACAAAGCGAAACAAACACAGACCACTACCACCAAAAGGATGATAGGACAAACACTATCGCACAATCAGACACCAATCAAAGTGACAGACCCCCCACCAAAAGGATGACCGATCAAAACTCACACCGGCCACTACCACCAAAAGGATGATAGGACAAACACTATCGCACAATCTGACACCAATCCAAGTGACAGACCCCCCACCAAAAGGATGACAAAGCGAAACACACACCGACCACTATCACCAAAAGGATGATAGGACAAACTCTATCGCACAATATGACACCAACCCAAGTGACAGACCCCCCACCAAAAGGATGACAGAGCGAAACTCACACCGGCCACTTCCACCAAAAGGATGATAGGACAAACACTATCGCACAATATGACACCAATCCAAGTGACAGACCCCCCACCAAAAGGATGACAGAGCGAAACTCATACCAGCCACTACCACCAAAAGGATAATAATACAAACACTATCGCACAATCTGACACCAATCCAAGTGACAGATCCCACACCAAAACGATGATGGATCGAAACTCACACCGGCCACTACCACCAAAAGGATGATAGGACAAAAACTATCGCACAATATGACACCAATCCAAGTGACAGACCCCCCACCAAAAGGATGACGGAGCGAAACTCATACCGACCACTACCACCAAAAGGATGATAATACAAACACTATCGCACAATCTGACACAAATCCAAGTGACAGATCCCACACCAAAACGATGATGGAGCGAAACACACACCGGCCACTACCACCAAAAGGATGATAGGACAAACACTATCGCATAATCTGACGCCAATCCAAGTGACAGACCCCCCAACAAAAGGATGACGGAGCGAAACACACACCGCCCACTATCACCAAAAGGATGATAGGACAAACACTATCGCACAATCTGACACCAATCCAAGTGATAGACCCCCCAGCAAAAGGATGACGGAGCGAAACTCACACCGGCCACTACCACCAAAAGGATGATAGGACAAAGACTATTGCACAATCTGACACCAATCAAAGTGACGGACCCCCACCAAAAGGATGACGGAGCGAAACTCACACCGGCCACAACCACCAAAAGGATGATAGGACAAACACTATCGCACAATCTGACACCAATCCAAGTGACAGACCCCCCAGCAAAAGGATGACGGAGCGAAACTCACACCGGCCACTACCACCAAAAGGATGATAGGACAAAGACTATTGCACAATCTGACACCAATCAAAGTGACAGACCCCCCACCAAAAGGATGACGGAGCGAAACTCACACCGGCCACAACCACCAAAAGGATGATAGGACAAACACTATCGCACAATCTGACACCAATCCAAGTGACAGACCCCCCACCAAAAGGATGACAAAGCGAAACAAACACCGACCACTACCACCAAAAGGATGATAGGACAAACACTATCGCACAATCAGACACCAATCAAAGTGTCAGACCCCCCACCAAAAGGATGACCGAGCAAAACTCACACCGGCCACTACCACCAAAAGGATGATAGGACAAACACTATCGCACAATCTGACACCAATCCAAGTGACAGACCCCCCACCAAAAGGATGACAAAGCGAAACACACACCGACCACTACCACCAAAAGGATGATAGGACAAACTCTATCGCACAATATGACACCAACCCAAGTGACAGACCCCCCACCAAAAGGATGACAGAGCGAAACTCACACCGGCCACTTCCACCAAAAGGATGATAGGACAAACACTATCGCACAATATGACACCAATCCAAGTGACAGACCCCCCACCAAAAGGATGACAGAGCGAAACTCATACCGGCCACTACCACCAAAAGGATGATAATACAAACACTATCGCACAATCTGACACCAATCCAAGTGACAGATCCCACACCAAAACGATGATGGAGCGAAACACACACCGGCCACTACCACCAAAAGGATGATAGGACAAACACTATCGCATAATCTGACGCCAATCCAAGTGACAGACCCCCCAGCAAAAGGATGATGGAGCGAAACACACACCGCCCACTATCACCAAAAGGATGATAGGACAAACACTATCGCACAATCTGACACCAATCCAAGTGACAGACCCCCCAGCAAAAGGATGACGGAGCGAAACTCACACCGGCCACTACCACCAAAAGGATGATAGGACAAAGACTATTGCACAATCTGACACCAATCAAAGTGACAGACCCCCACCAAAAGGATGACGGAGCGAAACTCACACCGGCCACAACCACCAAAAGAATGATAGGACAAACACTATCGCACAATCTGACACCAATCCAAGTGACAGACCCCCCAGCAAAAGGATGACGGAGCGAAACTCACACCGGCCACTACCACCAAAAGGATGATAGGACAAAGACTATGGCACAATCTGACACCAATCAAAGTGACAGACCCCCCACCAAAAGGATGACGGAGCGAAACTCACACCGGCCACAACCACCAAAAGGATGATAGGACAAACACTATCGCACAATCTGACACCAATCCAAGTGACAGACCCCCCACCAAAAGGATGACAAAGTGAAACAAACACCGACCACTACCACCAAAAGGATGATAGGACAAACACTATCGCACAATCTGACACCAATCCAAGTGACAGACCCCCACCAAAAGGATGACGGAGCGAAACACACACTGGTCACTACCACCAAAAGGATGATAGGACAAACACTATCGCACAATCTGACACCAATGCAAGTGACAGACCCCCCACCAAAAGGATGACGGAGCGAAACACACACCGGCCACTACCACCAAAAGGATGATAGGATAAACACTATTGCACAATCAGACACCAATCAAAGTGACAGACCCCCCACCAAAAGGATGACCGAGCGAAACACACACCGGCCACTACCACCAAAAGGATGATAGGACAAACACTATCGCACAATCTGACACCAATCCAAGTGACAGACCCCCCACCAAAAGGATGACAAAACGAAACACACACCGGCCACTACCACCAAAAGGATGATAGGACAAACTCTATCGCACAATATGACACCAACCCAAGTGACAGACCCCCCACCAAAAGGATGACAGAGCGAAACTCACACCGGCCACTACCACCAAAAGGATGATAGGACAAACACTATCGCACAATATGACACCAATCCAAGTGACAGACCCCCCACCAAAAGGATGACAGAGCGAAACTCATACCGGCCACTACCACCAAAAGGATGATAATACAAACACTATCGCACAATTTGACACCAATCCATGTGACAGATCCCACACCAAAACGATGATGGAGCGAAACACACACCGGCCACTACCACCAAAAGGATGATAGGACAAACACTATCGCATAATCTGACGCCAATTCAAGTGACATACCCCCCAGCAAAAGGATGACGGAGCGAAACACACACCGCCCACTATCACCAAAAGGATGATAGGACAAACACTATCGCACAATCTGACACCAATCCAAGTGACAGACCCCCCAGCAAAAGGATGACGGAGCGAAACTCACACCGGCCACTACCATCAAAAGGATGATAGGACAAAGACTATTGCACAATCTGACACCAATCAAAGTGACAGACCCCCACCAAAAGGATGACGGAGCGAAACTCACACCGGCCACAACCACCAAAAGGATGATAGGACAAACACTATCGCACAATCTGACACCAATCCAAGTGACAGACCCCCCACCAAAAGGATGACAAAGCGAAACACACACCGACCACTACCACCACAAGGATGATAGGACAAACACTATCGCACAATCTGACACCAATCCAAGTGACAGACCCCCCACCAAAAGGATGAAGGAGCGAAACACACACTGGCCACAACCACCAAAAGGATGATAGGACAAACACTATCGCACAATCTGACACCAATGCAAGTGACAGACCCCCCACCAAAAGGATGACGGAGCGAAACACACACCGGCCACTAACACCAAAAGGATGATAGGATAAACACTATCGCACAATCAGACACCAATCAAAGTGACAGACCCCCCACCAAAAGGATGACCGAGCAAAACTCACACCGGCCACTACCACCAAAAGGATGATAGGACAAACACTATCGCACAATCTGACACCAATCCAAGTGACAGACCCCCCACCAAAAGGATGACAAAGCGAAACACACACCGACCACTACCACCAAAAGGATGATAGGACAAACTCTATCGCACAATATGACAGCAACCCAAGTGACAGACCCCCCACCAAAAGGATGACAGAGCGAAACTCACACCGGCCACTACCACCAAAAGGATGATAGGACAAATACTATCGCACAATATGACACCAATCCAAGTGACAGACCCCCCACCAAAAGGATGACAGAGCGAAACTCATACCGGCCACTACCACCAAAAGGATGATAATACAAACACTATCGCACAATCTGACACCAATCCAAGTTACAGATCCCACACGAAAACGATGATGGAGCGAAACACACACTGGCCACTACCACCAAAAGGATGATAGGACAAACACTATCGCACAATCTGACACCATTGCAAGTAACAGACCCCCCACCAAAAGGACGACGGAGCAAAACACACACCGGCCACTACCACCAAAAGGATGATAGGACAAACACTATCGCATAATATTACACCAATCCAAGTGACAGACCCCCCACCAAAAGGATGACGGAGCGAGACACATACCGACCACTACCACCAAAAGGATGATAGGACAAACACTATCGCACAATCTGATACCAATCCAAGTGACAGACCCCCCACCAAAAGGATGACAAAGTAAAACACACACCGACCACTACCACCAAAAGGATGATAGGACAAACACTATCGCACAATATGACACCAATCCAAGTGAAAGAGAAACTCACACCGGCCACTACTACCAATAGGATGATAGGACAAACACTATCGCACAATCTGACACCAATCCAAGTGACAGACCCCCCACCAAAAGGATGATGGAGCGAAACACACACCGGCAACTACCACCAAAAGGATGATAGGACAAACACTATCGCACACTCTGACACTAATCCAAGTGACAGACCCCCCACCAAAAGGATGACGGAGCGAAACACACATTGGCCACTACCACCTAAAGAATGATAGGACAAACACTATCGCACAATCTGACACCAATCCGAGTGAAAGACCCCCCACCAAAAGGATGAAGGAGCGAAACACACACCGGCCACTACCACCAAAAGGATGATAGGACAAACACTATCGCACAATCTGACACCAATCAAAGTGACAGACCCCCCACCAAAAGGATGACGGAGCGAAACTCACACCGGCCACTACCACCAAAAGGATGATAGGACAAACACTATCGCACAATCTGACTCCAATCCAAGTGACAGACCCCCCACCAAAAGGATGACAAAGCGAAACACACACCGACCACTACCACCAAAAGGATGATAGGACAAAGACTATCGCACAATCTGACGCCAATCCAAGTGACCGACCCCCCACCAAAAGGATGACAGAGCGAAACTCACACCGGCCACTATCACCAAAAGGATGATAGGACAAACACTATCGCACAATCTGACACCAATCCAAGTGACAGACCCCCCAACAAAAGGATGACGGAGCGAAACTCACACCGGCCACTACCACCAAAAGGATGATAGGACAAAGACTATTGCACAATCTGACACCAATCAAAGTGACAGACCCCCCGACCAAAAGGATGACGGAGCGAAACTCACACCGGCCACTACCACCAAAAGGATGATAGGACAAACACTATCGCACAATCTGACACCAACCCAAGTAACAGACCCCCCACCAAAAGGATGATAAAGCGAAACACACATCGACCACTACCACCAAAAGGATGATAGGACAAACACTATCACACAATATGACACCAATCCAAGTGACAGACCCCCCACCAAAAGGATGACAGAGCGAAACTCACACCGGCCACTACCACCAAAAGGATGATAGGACAAACACTATTGCACAATCTGACACCAATCCAAGTGACAGACCCCCCACCAAAAGGATGACAGAGCGAAACACACACAGGCCACTACCACCAAAAGGATGATAGGACAAACAATATCGCACAATCTGACACCAATGCAAGTGACAGACCCCCCACCAAAAGGATGACGGAGCAAAACACACACTGGCCACTACCGCCAAAAGGATGATAGGACAAACACTATCGAACAATCTGACACCAATCAAAGTGACAGACCCCCCACCAAAAGGATGACGGTGCGAAACTCACACATGCCACTACCACCAAAAGGATGATAGGACAAACACTATCGCACAATCTGACACCAATCCAAGTGACAGACCCCCCACCAAAAAGATGACAAAGCGAAACACACACCGACCACTACAACCAAAAGGATGATAGGACAAACACTATAGCACAATATGACACCAATCCAAGTGACAGACCCCCCACCAAAAGGATGACCAAGCGAAACACATACCGACCACTACCACCAAAAGGATGATAGGACAAACAGTATCGCACAATCTGACACCAACCCAAGTAACAGACCCCCCACCAAAAGGATGACAAAGCGAAACACACATCGACCACTACCACCAAAAGGATGATAGGACAAACACTATCACACAATATGACACCAATCCAAGTGACAGACCCCCCACCAAAAGGATGACAGAGCGAAACTCACACCGGCCACTACCACCAAAAGGATGATAGGACAAACACTATTGCACAATCTGACACCAATCCAAGTGACAGACCCCCCCACCAAAAGGATGACAGAGCGAAACACACACAGGCCACTACCACCAAAAGGATGATAGGACAAACACTATCGCACAATCTGACACCAATGCAAGTGACAGACCCCCCACCAAAAGGATGACGAAGCAAAACACACACTGGCCACTACCGCCAAAAGGATGATAGGACAAACACTATCGAACAATCTGACACCAATCAAAGTGACAGACCCCCCACCAAAAGGATGACGGTGCGAAACTCACACATGCCACTACCACCAAAAGGATGATAGGACAAACACTATCGCACAATCTGACACCAATCCAAGTGACAGACCCCCCACCAAAAGGATGACAAAGCGAAACACACACCGACCACTACAACCAAAAGGATGATAGGACAAACACTATCGCACAATATGAAACCAATCCAAGTGACAGACCCCCCACCAAAAGGATGACAAAGCGAAACACACACCGACCACTACCACCAAAAGGATGATAGGACAAACAGTATCGCACAATCTGACGCCAATCCAAGTGACAGACCCCCCAGCAAAAGGATGACGGAGCGAAACTCACACCGGCCACATCACCAAAAGGATGATAGGACAAACACTATCGCACAATCTAACACCAATCCAAGTGACAGACCCCCCAGCAAAAGGATGACGGAGCGAAACTCACACCGGCCACTACCACCAAAAGGATGATAGGACAAACAGTATCGCACAATCTGACACCAATCAAAGTGACAGACCCCCCCCCCCACCAAAAGGATGACGGAGCGAAACTCACACCGGCCACTACCACCAAAAGGATGATAGGACAAACACTATCGCACAATCTGACACCAACCTAAGTAACAGACCCCCTACCAAAAGGATGACAAAGCGAAACACACATCGACCACTACCACCAAAAGGATGATAGGACAAACACTATCACACAATATGACACCAATCCAAGTGACAGACCCCCCACCAAAAGGATGACAGAGCGAAACTCACACCGGCCACTACCACCAAAAGGATGATAGGACAAACACTATCGCACAATCTGACACCAATCCAAGTGACAGACCCCCCACCAAAAGGATGACAGAGCGAAACACACACAGGCCACTACCACCAAAAGGATGATAGGACAAACACTATCGCACAATCTGACACCAATGCAAGTGACAGACCCCCCACCAAAAGGATGACGGAGCAAAACACACACTGGCCACTACCGCCAAAACGATGATAGGACAAACACTATCGAACAATCTGACACCAATCAAAGTGACAGACCCCCCACCAAAAGGATGACGGTGCGAAACTCACACATGCCACTACCACCAAAAGGATGATAGGACAAACACTATCGCACAATCTGACACCAATCCAAGTGACAGACCCCCCACCAAAAGGATGACAAAGCGAAACACACACCGACCACTACAACCAAAAGGATGATAGGACAAACACTATAGCACAATATGAAACCAATCCAAGTGACAGACCCCCCACCAAAAGGATGACCAAGCGAAACACACACCGACCACTACCACCAAAAGGATGATAGGACAAACAGTATCGCACAATCTGACGCCAATCCAAGTGACAGACCTCCCAGCAAAAGGATGACGGAGCGAAACACACACCGGCCACTATCACCAAAAGGATGATAGGACAAACACTATCGCACAATCTAACACCAATCCAAGTGACAGACCCCCCAGCAAAAGGATGACGGAGCGAAACTCACACCGGCCACTACCACCAAAAGGATGATAGGACAAACAGTATCGCACAATCTGACACCAATCCAAGTGACAGACCCTCCACTAAAAGGATGACGGAGCGAAACTCACACCGGCCACTACCACCAAAAGGATGATAGGACAAACACTATCGCACAATATGACACCAATCCAAGTGACAGACCCCCCACCAAAAGGATGACAGAGCGAAACTCACACCGGACACTACCACATAAAGGATGATAGGACAAACACTATCGCACAATCTGACACCAATCCAAGTGACAGACCCCCCACCAAAAGGATGACAGAGCGACACACACACCGACCACTACCACCAAAAGGATGATAGGACAAACACTATCGCACAATCTGACACCAATCCAAGTGACAGACCCCCCACCAAAAGGATGACCAAGCGAAACACACACCGACCACTACAACAAAAAGGATTATAGGACAAACAGTATCGCACAATATGACACCAATCCAAGTGACAGACCCCCCACCAAAAGGATGACAAAGCGAAACACACACCGACCACTACCACCAAAAGGATGATAGGACAAACAGTATCGCACAATCTGACGCCAATCCAAGTGACAGACCCCCCAGCAAAAGGATGACGGAGCGAAACACACACCGGCCACTATCACCAAAAGGATGATAGGACAAACACTATCGCACAATCTAACACCAATCCAAGTGACAGACCCCCCAGCAAAAGGATGACGGAGCGAAACTTACACCAGCCACTACCACCAAAAGGATGATAGGACAAACAGTATCGCACAATCTGACACCAATCCAAGTGACAGACCCTCCACTAAAAGGATGACGGAGCGAAACTCACACCGGCCACTACCACCAAAAGGATGATAGGACAAACACTATCGCACAATATGACACCAATCCAAGTGACAGACCCCCCACCAAAAGGATGACAGAGCGAAACTCACACCGGCCACTACCACTAAAAGGATGATAGGACAAACACTATCGCATAATCTGACACCAATCCAAGTGACAGACCCCCCACCAAAAGGATGACAGAGCGAAACACACACCGGCCACTACCACCAAAAGGATGATAGGACAAACACTATCGCACAATCTGACACCAATGCAAGTGACAGACCCCCCACCAAAAGGATGACGGAGCAAAACACACACCGGCTACTACCACCAAAAGGATGATAGGACAAACACTATCGAACAATCTGACACCAATCAAAGTGACAGACCCCCCACCAAAAGGATGACGGTGCGAAACTCACACATGCCACTACCACCAAAAGGGTGATAGGACAAACACTATCGCACAATCTGACACCAATCCAAGTGACAGACCCCCCACCAAAAGGATGACAAAGCGAAACACACACCGACCACTACCACCAAAAGGATGATAGGACAAACACTATTGTTGCGGTGAAATTTGGATGTCAAGCTATTGATTAACTTGAATCTTAATTCATTTACAACCGGTCTTTGATTTATCCGAAGGAAAGGTTAAAGAAAGGAAAAACCTAAAAGGGAGAGATCTAAGGTTCGGGGGTTGGTTAAATTTAGGGAAGGTATTAGCACCCTAAACTTCCGTAGTAGTCTACGGGAACCTTTTGTTTATTTTTTTTATTTATTTCATTAATTATTTTGCTTTAGGGTATATACAAAGGATTGAAAATTAAAAAAGACCTAGGGGTTAATTCTAAGTTTACTCGGCAAGACATCGCATCTTGTGCCTACATATCCTTACGGGAATGGAATCAGAGTAACTGTAGTTCCCCTCAAAAGGGAGGTTAGAAACGTCTTGACTGTGGCCAAGGTTTGTTCAGATACTCCAATCTCTATGTTTAAAAAAATGTTAATTAAAATTAAAATAGGGTTAAATTAGGGATTCCACGGCGGAAAACCTTAAAACAGAGTACGGCGACTCTTTTGGCCTAACACTAGGATAAAAGCAATTTTGCCCACGGCGGGACACCTAGGCTAAACAGGGTTTGATCCATTAAAGGGGTAAGGCTATTGACTCGGCGACCAAAAGGCTGGACCTAATCCTTCGGAAGGATAAAACTGTAAAAAATGTGGAAATATGACAAATCATTATATGGAGGAATAATTAAGGTACAGAAATAAGAAAAGTAATAAAGGCAGAGGGTATAAAGAAACAAAGAAACATTTCTGAAAACATGAAGAATATGAAAATATGTAATGACACTTAGAATAAAGTGAGGGAGGAAAATAGTGTGGGGCTGTGGCCACCACAAGCACATCTCAACCTCGAGCATGCACATGAAATGCCAAATGCACATGAAATGCCAAAAGAAAGAAAAGTAATAAAAGGTACATAAAATGACACGACAAACATCAAACATCAGGAGTTCCTTACGAAAAGGTTTTAATTTTTTAATATTTTTAATTATAAAAAAAAGGTTTTAATTTTTTAATAAAAAATATTTAAGTTAAAATTATAAAAAAAAAATTAAGTTTAAATTATAAAAAAAAAGTTTTGGGGGGAAAAGTCTTTTCAGTTTTTTTTAGAACAAAAAGGCTTTTCATCCCAAAAAAGGGCTTTTCAGTTTTTTTGGAAAAGGCTTTTCAGTTTTTTTTGGGAAAAGATTTTTGGGAACAAAAAGGTTTTTTTTTCTTCGGAACAAAAAGGTTTTTCAATTTTTAAAAAAGGTCTTACTAAAAAAGGTTTTAATAATAAATAAATAAAAAAAGGGTTTTGATTTTAAAAAAAGGTTTTGATAAAAAAAGGTTTTGATATTAAAATCTACGGACCTAAACACACATGGAGATTAACATGACAAAATATGCACATAAACATGAAAAAGCAAAAGGTTTAATAATTTAACGGACCTAAACACATTAACATGGCAAAATATGCACATAAACATGAAAAGGCAAGAGGTTTAGTAACTTAACCTACGAAGCGGAGGTTTTCTTCGGTAAATGTGAAAAAGGTTTGAATAAGGGAACACTGGAGAGCTCCAATCCTTCTGACGAGTTGTGGGAACGACCGCCTTTCTTCTCTGGGGATCTCCTTTGTTTCTCCCTTTCTCTCTCCTCTTTTCTGAAGAAAACCTTCTGACCCCCTTACACATGTCCTCCTGCCAATTGTGCCATTTTTACTTTTTAGAAAAAAAATGTATGCCATATGATATTCACCTGCAAAAAGTCAAACGACTACACAAATTTGTTAGTAATTGATTAAATACAATAAAAATGCAATGAAATGCGACGACAAATCTTAGGGCAAAATTTGGGGTATTACAGTTGCCCCTATTTAAATAACTTCACCGGGTGATTTGAGCAACGAAGACTCGAGAAATCGTGGTGGAGGGATTTAAATACAGATAGCCGAAAATTTTGCCTTTAGACGCAGTGCTATGCAATGATATGGACAAAACAAAACGAACTATAATGCTAAATATGATATGAATCTGATATGATGTGTATGATGAAAATGACAAATGCACGGATACAGACGAAACAACGTCACAGGGGACGACCCACCGAGGAATTGCACTAGGGAAGAAGACATGTCATATCTGGAAGAACGTCGAGTAGACACGACACAGAATTGTTGATAGGTGCCAAGTAAATTAGAAATTGTCCGCAAGGTAAGACGCGGGTAAAACACGAGCTCAGGAGAAAAACGCAAATGGGGATAAAACACCCATGATGCCAAGTAAATAAATTTTGCCCACAAGGTAAGACGCGAGTAAAACACGACCTCAGGGAAAAAAGCAAATGGGGGTAAAACACCATGATGTTAGGTAAACCCAGGAATATCTGGTAAACGGGGAATAAAACACCCGGGATAAAGGTACATGGGGGATAAAACACCCAAGGATAGAAGGTAAGTGGGGAGTAAAGCACCCAAGATAGACATGTAAATGGGGAGTAAAGCACCCAGGATAGAAATGTAAATGGGGAGTAAAGCACCCAAGATAAAAATGTAAATGGGGAGTAAAGCACCCAAGATAAAAATGTAAATGGGGAGTAAAGCACCCAAGATAAAAATGTAAATGGGGAGTAAAGCACCCAAGATAAAAATGTAAATGGGGAGTAAAGCACCCAAGATAAAAATGTAAATGGGGAGTAAAGCACCCAAGATAGAAATATAAATGGGGAGTAAAGCACCCAAGCTAGAAATGTAAATGGGGAGTAAAGCACCCAAGATAGAGAGGTAAATGGGGAATAAAGCACCCAAGATATGCACATGTATAGGAATTTTGCTATGAGATATGATCAAATGCAAATGCAGACATCGACGACAAGGCTCGACTCTTTCGGTGAGATGACAAAACTGGAGGACTGATTCCTCAACACGGAGATCACTGTCATTCTGTTAAATTGTATCAAGTTGATAGTCACTGTAGGAATGATGAATAACTGCTTAGGGATTATGCAAGTAAACTGCCCCAGGTCAAATAAACTGATAATTGCTTCAGCTGTCTAATTCATGGAATCGACTGTTTTGCTGTATCCTCGGAGGGCTTGCCCCAGTCTGGGTCTTGAACAATTCTCTGGATAAACCAAATCTGAGAAGATATTGCCTTGAACAAATCTTGAACTAATTCTTTGACAGGATGTAAAAGGAACTTGCCCCTGATAAGATCACTTGACCAAGTTTCTCATTGTTTGAAAATTCCTTAGAGGAAAGCCAGTTTGCAAACAAAAATATTCATACAAACATGGTAATGCAAAGTTCATGCGACTTTTGAAATCAAAATTATTTTTGAAAGATGGAAAATACATGAGTCGTTAGTCAGAACACAATGGTTCAAGACGCTCAAAGTTTGAAACAAAGGTGTACTGCCAAAATAAATGATTCACAAAGATCTTTAGGAGTCAGGTTACGCAACCTTGCTGTAGTATACTTTCAAAATAACCTTGCTTCAATTAGGTCTTTTGAGGGTTGTAATGTGGCCTGGTTCACGGTTTATGAAACAAAAGATAAAGGCTCAAAATTTATTTGTACCCACCCAATCTACGTGATGATCTTCAGTCCTATGCTCAGTTAACTCATACTATGCATTCAGGTTCCCATAAGTTAGGGATTTCATTGATCGTAGCAATGATGACTCAGAAGTCAAAGGGACCTATGAAAAGGCAGCCACTACTCCCCTATAACATTTGATTGTTTTGACATTGAGGATTTTCAAGATAAGGATTTAAAAATCTCTTTGTATTATCCCTAAATTTTGCCTGAACTGTTTATTTTAGAGTTTACAGTCAGCGGGATGCCCCAGTTTTGCCTAAGTCTCCTTCATAGGTTTTGACTTAGCGGGCTTCTTTTGATTTTTTTATATTATTTTTTTGTGTGAAGGAAAGTGACTGTTTGATCTTAATGATTACGGTGAACCATCATCGACCTTTTGATTAGAAAACATCTTCGACACTTATTTGACGTGTGCGAAGGAAAATTTGTTAATGAAAGGTGTATCGTATGAACACACAACCAAGTTAACTGAGAACTACCCATCCCAAGGTTAAAATTGTGGGTTTTTTGTAACGAAAGAAAACTCCAACTTCTAGGCTCGAAGGGGGTAACGAGGGATTAACTTCCTTATTTCTCCAGTGTTTGGGAATTGAAACAATGCCTTACATCGTCAACAAGGTATGATTGAAAGCATACTGACAGCAATTATGGGTATAACATTTTCATCATCCTCCCTCCAATCTTAGCATATAAAAAATTTGGACAAAAAAGTAAATATTTGAAAAATAAAGCATAAATATGAAAATAGTAGGCAAAATGAATTGAATCAAAAGTCGCAATGCTCATTTCATTAATGTAAAAGTACAAACATAATTTGAAAGCAAACAGCTAATACGAAATAAGGAAAATGCAAACAACGAGAAACAAAACGCCTAGTGATAAAACTTCATTTCTGATGCACTGGCAAGGGATCCTTATGGACATTTAATCAAGTATCCCCTCTCTAATCAACTTGCGCACTCTGGCTTTCAGTGTAAAACAACGCTCCAAGTCGTGGCCCAGGGCACCCTCATGAAAAGCGCACTGCAAATCAGCCCTAAATCCAGCTGGAGGAGGATTAGGGGGAGGTGATAAAGTCTTTGTAGTGATCAACCCTTGTTGAACTAAGTCAGGATATAGCTCTGTGTAAGTCAAGGGAATAGGATCAAAGTGATTCTTGTTCTGATTCTGGTCTTGTCTGATAACTGGGCGTTGAGGAATCAGCTTGACGACTCAAAGGTACACTGGAAGACGATAGGACCAAGAATGAGAAACCGGGGGATAAATGCAATGCAAAAATGTGATGCTAATTCCATGCAAAGGTCTCAAGAATTTCAACGGTCGATTGCAAACATTCCCTTTTAGGAAAGTGGGAAAAATTTTAGACTTTAAAATATAGGACTTCTTGAATTTGCAAAGGACTTTTGAATTCCTTGAAACTAGAAATGATATGATGCTTTATGGATGCAAAGCACAAACTCACATAAGCAAACAAAGGTCCTAATTTTAGAGGAACAATGAATGGAGTCAAGGTCTATCCTTCCCAAAGTGGTGTGTACTATAGGTTAATTGTACCTGCAGAACAAGGGTTCTAAAAAGTGCCCAAAGTCATTAGCCCATCTTTTGGATATTATCAACTTCTCGACTGACTCAAGGGTCGATAATATTCTCAAGAGAACCTCGTTCGAGTGTAGTATCACGTAGCAACCATTGTAGGACTACTCCCACATAGTTCCCGCACTACGTCCTAGATAAGGCCAAGATGGTGTAAAGGTACTACGGTTCTCAGTATCACAGACTCCAATCGATAATGGTAAAAGTTTTCACGACTACACTCGATCAACCGAACCATTTTCGAAAGTGTCTCAACTGAGCGGTGATTCTCGATTTAGCTTAGTCGGGACTCACTCCCTATAAGCCTCGTCGAATATATCAGCCATCCTATCATAAGGTCGCTCAAGTCCGGGTGTAGGACTTATCTCACAACACAGTAACTCCAAGTAAGGTACCCCAATATATACATACAAGTGAGCAAAATATATAATAAAACAAATATATAAAGAAAAATAAACAAAATAGGGATAACCCTCAATAGTTAGGACTCCCCAGTGAAGTCGCCATTTTCTGTTGCGGTGAAATTTGGATGTCAAGCTATTGATTAACTTGAATCTTAATTCATTTACAACCGGTCTTTGATTTATCCGAAGGAAAGGTTAAAGAAAGGAAAAACCTAAAAGGGAGAGATCTAAGGTTCGGGGGTTGGTTAAATTTAGGGAAGGTATTAGCACCCTAAACTTCCGTAGTACTCTACGGGAACCTTTTGTTTATTTTTTTTATTTATTTCATTAATTATTTGCTTTAGGGTATATACAAAGGATTGAAAATTAAAAAAGACCTAGGGGTTAATTCTAAGTTTACTCGGCAAGACATCGCATCTTGTGCCTACATATCCTTACGGGAATGGAATCAGAGTAACTGTAGTTCCCCTCAAAAGGGAGGTTAGAAACGTCTTGACTGTGGCCAAGGTTTGTTCAGATACTCCAATCTCTATGTTTAAAAAAATGTTAATTAAAATTAAAATAGGGTTAAATTAGGGATTCCACGGCGGAAAACCTTAAAACAGAGTACGGCGACTCTTTTGGCCTAACACTAGGATAAAAGCAATTTTGCCCACGGCGGGACACCTAGGCTAAACAGGGTTTGATCCATTAAAGGGGTAAGGCTATTGACTCGGCGGCCAAAAGGCTGGACCTAATCCTTCGGAAGGATAAAACTGTAAAAAATGTGGAAATATGACAAATCATTATATGGAGGAATAATTAAGGTACAGAAATAAGAAAAGTAATAAAGGCAGAGGGTATAAAGAAACAAAGAAACATTTCTGAAAACATGAAGAATATGAAAATATGTAATGACACTTAGAATGAAGTGAGGGAGGAAAATAGTGTGGGGCTGTGGCCACCACAAGCACATCTCAACCTCGAGCATGCACATGAAATGCCAAATGCACATGAAATGCCAAAAGAAAGAAAAGTAATAAAAGGTACATAAAATGACACGACAAACATCAAACATCAGGAGTTCCTTACGAAAAGGTTTTAATTTTTTAATATTTTTAATTATAAAAAAAAGGTTTTAATTTTTTAATAAAAAATATTTAAGTTAAAATTATAAAAAAAAAATTAAGTTTAAATTATAAAAAAAAAGTTTTTGGGGGAAAAGTCTTTTCAGTTTTTTTTAGAACAAAAAGGCTTTTCATCCCAAAAAAGGGCTTTTCAGTTTTTTTGGAAAAGGCTTTTCAGTTTTTTTTGGGAAAAGGTTTTTGGGAACAAAAAGGTTTTTTTTTCTTCGGAACAAAAAGGCTTTTCAATTTTTAAAAAAGGTCTTACTAAAAAAGGTTTTAATAATAAATAAATAAAAAAAGGGTTTTGATTTTAAAAAAAGGTTTTGATAAAAAAAGGTTTTGATATTAAAATCTACGGACCTAAACACACATGGAGATTAACATGACAAAATATGCACATAAACATGAAAAAGCAAAAGGTTTAATAATTTAACGGACCTAAACACATTAACATGGCAAAATATGCACATAAACATGAAAAGGCAAGAGGTTTAGTAACTTAACCTACGAAGCGGAGGTTTGCTTCGGTAAATGTGAAAAAGGTTTGAATAAGGGAACACTGGAGAGCTCCAATCCTTCTGACGAGTTGTGGGAACGACCGCCTTTCTTCTCTGGGGATCTCCTTTGTTTCTCCCTTTCTCTCTCCTCTTTTCTGAAGAAAACCTTCTGACCCCCTTACACATGTCCTCCTGCCAATTGTGCCATTTTTACTTTTTAGAAAAAAAATGCATGCCATATGATATTCACCTGCAAAAAGTCAAACGACTACACAAATTTGTTAGTAATTGATTAAATGCAATAAAAATGCAATGAAATACGACAACAAATCTTAGGGCAGAATTTGGGGTATTACAACTATCACACAATCTGACGCCAATCCAAGTGACAGACCCCCCACCAAAAGGATGACGGAGCGAAACACACACCGGCCACTATCACCAAAAGGATGATAGGACAAACACTATCGCACAATATGACACCAATCCAAGTGACAGACCCCCCAGCAAAAGGATGACGGAGCGAAACACACACCGGCCACTATCACCAAAAGGATGATAGGACAAACACTATTGCACAATCTGACACTAATCCAAGTGACAGACCCCTCAGCAAAAGGATGACGGAGCGAAACTCACACCGGCCGCTACCACCAAAAGGATGATAGGACAAAGACTATTGCACAATCTGACACCAATCAAAGTGATAGACCCCCCACCACAACGATGACGGAGCGAAACTCACACCCGCCACTACCACCAAAAGGATGATAGGACAAACACTATCGCACAATCTGACACCAATCCAAGTGACAGACCCCCCACCAAAAGGATGACAAAGCAAAACACACACCGACCACTACCACCAAAAGGATGATAGGACAAACACTATCGCACAATATGACACCAATCCAAGTGACAGACCCCCCACCAAAAGGATGACAGAGCGAAACTCACACCGGCCACTACCACCAAAAGGATGATAGGACAAACACTATCGCACAATCTGACACCATTGCAAGTGACATACCCCCCCACCAAAAGGATGACGGAGCGAAACACACACCGACCACTACCACCAAAAGGATGATAGGACAAACACTATCGCACAATCTGACACCATTGCAAGTGACAGACCCCCCACCAAAAGGATGACGGAGCGAAACACACACCGGCCACTACCACCAAAAGGATGATAGGACAAACACTATCGCACAATCTGACACCAATCCAAGTGACAGACCCCCCACCAAAAGGATGACGGAGCGAAACACACACCGGCCACTACCACCAAAAGGATGATAGGACAAACACTATCGCACAATCTGACACCAATGCAAGTGACAGACCCCCCACCAAAAGGATGACGGAGTAAAACACACACCGGCCACTACCACTAAAAGGATGATAGGATAAACACTATCGCACAACCTGACACCAATCAAAGTGACAGACCCCCCACCAAAAGGATGATCGAGCAAAACTCACACCGGCCACTACCACCAAAAGGATGATAGGACAAACAATATCGCACAATCTGACACCAATCCAAGTGACAGACCCCCCACCAAAAGGATGACAAAGCAAAACACACACCGACCACTACCACCAAAAGGATGATAGGACAAACACTATCGCACAATCTGACACCAATCCAAGTGACAGACCCCCCACCAAAAGGATGACAAAGCGAAACTCACACCGGCCACTACCATTAAAAGGATGATAGGACAAACACTATCGCACAATATGACACCAACCCAAGTGACATACCCCCCACTAAAAGGATGACGGAACGAAACTCACACCGGCCACTACCATTAAAAGGATGATAGGACAAACACTATCGCACAATCTGACACCAATCCAAGTGACAGACCCCCCACCAAAAGGATGACAGAGCGAAACACACACCGGCCACTCCGACCAAAAGAATGATAGGACAAACACTATCGCACAATCTGACACCAATGCAAGTGACAGACCCCCCACCAAAAGGATGACGGAGCAAAACACACACCGGCCACTACCACCAAAAGGATGATAGGACAAACACTATCAAATAATCTGACACCAATCAAAGTGACAGACCCCCCACCAAAAGGATGACGGTGCGAAACTCACTCCGGCCACTACCACCAAAAGGATGATAGGACAAACACTATCGCACAATCTGACACCAATCCAAGTGACAGACCCCCCACCAAAAGGATGACAAAGCGAAACACACACCGACCACTACCACCAAAAGGATGATAGGACAAACACTATCGCACAATATGACACCAATCCAAGTGACAGATCCCCCAGCAAAAGGATGACGGAGTGAAACACACACCGGCCACTATCACCAAAAGGATGATAGGACAAACACTATCGCACAATCTGACACTAATCCAAGTGACAGACCCCCCACCAAAAGGATGACAGAGCGAAACTCACACCGGCCGCTACCACCAAAAGGATGATAGGACAAAGACTATTGCACAATCTGACACCAATCAAAGTGATAGACCCCCCACCAAAAGGATGACGGAGCGAAACTCACACTGGCCACTACCACCAAAAGGATGATAGGACAAACACTATTGCACAATCTGACACCAATCCAAGTGACAGACCCCCCACCAAAAGGATGACAAAGCAAAACACACACCGACCACTACCACCAAAAGGATGATAGGACAAACACTATCGCACAATATGACACCAATCCAAGTGACAGACCCCCCACCAAAAGGATGGCAGAGCGAAACTCACACCGGCCACTACCACCAAAAGGATGATAGGATAAACACTATCGCACAATATGACACCAATCCAAGTGACAGACCCCCCACCAAAAGGATGACAGAGCGAAACTCACACCGGCCACTACCACCAAAAGGATGATAGGACAAACACTATCGCACAATCTGACACCAATCCAAGTGACAGACCCCCCACCAAAAGGATGACGGAGCGAAACACACACCGGCCACTACCACCAAAAGGATGATAGGACAAACACTATCGCACAATCTGACACCAATGCAAGTGACAGACCCCCCACCAAAAGGATGACGGAGCAAAACACACACTGGCCACTACCGCCAAAAGGATGATAGGACAAACACTATCGAACAATCTGACACCAATCAAAGTGACAGACCCCCCACCAAAAGGATGACGGTGCGAAACTCACACATGCCACTACCACCAAAAGGATGATAGGACAAACACTATCACACAATCTGACACCAATCCAAGTGACAGACCCCCCACCAAAAGGATGAAAAAGCGAAACACACACCGACCACTACAACCAAAAGGATGATAGGAAAAACACTATAGCACAATATGACACCAATCCAAGTGACAGACCCCCCACCAAAAGGATGACCAAGCGAAACACACACCGACCACTACCACCAAAAGGATGATAGGACAAAAAGTATCGCACAATCTGACGCCAATCCAAGTGACAGACCCCCCAGCAAAAGGATGACGGAGCGAAACACACACCGGCCACTATCACCAAAAGGATGATAGGACAAACACTATCGCACAATCTAACACCAATCCAAGTGACAGACCCCCCAACAAAAGGATGACGGAGCGAAACTCACACCGGCCACTACCACCAAAAGGATGATAGGACAAACAGTATCGCACAATCTGACACCAATCCAAGTGACAGACCCTCCACTAAAAGGATGACGGAGCGAAACTCACACCGGCCACTACCACCAAAAGGATGATAGGATAAACACTATCGCACAATATGACACCAATCCAAGTGACAGACCCCCCACCAAAAGGATGACAGAGCGAAACTCACACCGGCCACTACCACCAAAAGGATGATAGGACAAACACTATCGCACAATCTGACACCAATCCAAGTGACAGACCCCCCACCAAAAGGATGACGGAGCGAAACACACACCGGCCACTACCACCAAAAGGATGATAGGACAAACACTATCGCACAATCTGACACCAATGCAAGTGACAGACCCCCCACCAAAAGGATGACGGAGCAAAACACACACTGGCCACTACCGCCAAAAGGATGATAGGACAAACACTATCGAACAATCTGACACCAATCAAAGTGACAGACCCCCCACCAAAAGGATGACGGTGCGAAACTCACACATGCCACTACCACCAAAAGGATGATAGGACAAACACTATCACACAATCTGACACCAATCCAAGTGACAGACCCCCCACCAAAAGGATGACAAAGCGAAACACACACCGACCACTACAACCAAAAGGATGATAGGAAAAACACTATAGCACAATATGACACCAATCCAAGTGACAGACCCCCCACCAAAAGGATGACCAAGCGAAACACACACCGACCACTACCACCAAAAGGATGATAGGACAAAAAGTATCGCACAATCTGACGCCAATCCAAGTGACAGACCCCCCAGCAAAAGGATGACGGAGCGAAACACACACCGGCCACTATCACCAAAAGGATGATAGGACAAACACTATCGCACAATCTAACACCAATCCAAGTGACAGACCCCCCAACAAAAGGATGACGGAGCGAAACTCACACCGGCCACTACCACCAAAAGGATGATAGGACAAACAGTATCGCACAATCTGACACCAATCTAAGTGACAGACCCTCCACTAAAAGGATGACGGAGCGAAACTCACACCGGCCACTACCACCAAAAGGATGATAGGACAAACACTATCGCACAATATGACACCAATCCAAGTGACAGACCCCCCACCAAAAGGATGACAGAGCGAAACACACACCGGCCACTACCACCAAAAGAATGATAGGACAAACACTATCGCACAATCTGACACCAATCCAAGTGACAGACCCCCCACCAAAAGGATGACGGAGCGAAACACACACCGGCCACTACCACCAAAAGGATGATAGGACAAACACTATCGCACAATCTGACACCAATCCAAGTGACAGACCCCCCACCAAAAGGATGACCAAGCGAAACACACACCAACCACTACAACAAAAAGGATGATAGGACAAACAGTGTCGCACAATATGACACCAATCCAAGTGACAGACCCCCCACCAAAAGGATGACAAAGCGAAACACACACCGACCACTACCACCAAAAGGATGATAGGACAAACAGTATCGCACAATCTGACACCAATCCAAGTGATAGACCCCCCAGCAAAAGGATGACGGAGCGAAACACACACCGGCCACTATCACCAAAAGGATGATAGGACAAACACTATCGCACAATCTAACACCAATCCAAGTGACAGACCCCCCAGCAAAAGGATGTCGGAGCGAAACTTACACCAGCCACTACCACCAAAAGGATGATAGGACAAACAGTATCGCACAATCTGACACCAATACAAGTGACAGACCCTCCACTAAAAGGATGACGGAGCGAAACTCACACCGGCCACTACCACCAAAAGGATGATAGGACAAACACTATCGCACAATATGACACCAATCCAAGTGACATACCCCCCACCAAAAGGATGACAGAGCGAAACTCACACCGGCCACTACCACCAAAAGGATGATAGGACAAACACTATCGCATAATCTGACACCAATCCAAGTGACAGACCCCCCACCAAAAGGATGACAGAGCGAAACACACACCGGCCACTACCACCAAAAGGATGATAGGACAAACACTATCGCACAATCTGACACCAATGCAAGTGACAGACCCCCCACCAAAAGGATGACGGAGCAAAACACACACCGGCCACTACCACCAAAAGGATGATAGGACAAACACTATCGAACAATCAGACACCAATCAAAGTGACAAACCCCCCACCAAAAGGATGACGGTGCGAAACTCACACATGCCACTACCACCAAAAGGGTGATAGGACAAACACTATCGCACAATCTGACACCAATCCAAGTGACAGACCCCCCACCAAAAGGATGACAAAGCGAAACACACACCGACCACTACCACCAAAAGGATGATAGGACAAACACTATCACACAATCTGACGCCAATCCAAGTGACAGACCCCCCAACAAAAGGATGACGGAGCGAAACACACACCGGCCACTATCACCAAAAGGATGATAGGACAAACACTATCGCACAATCTGACACCAATCCAAGTGAAAGGCCCCCAGCAAAAGGATGACGATGCGAAACTCACACCGGCCACTACCACCAAAAGGATGATAGAACAAAGACTATTGCACAATCTGACACCAATCAAAGTGACAGACCCCCCACCAAAAGGATGACGGAGCGAAACTCACACCGGCCACTACCACCAAAAGGATGATAGGACAAACACTATCGCACAATCTGACACCAATCCAAGTGACAGACCCCCCACCAAAAGGATGACAGAGCGAAACACACACCGGCCACTACCACCAAAAGGATGATAGGACAAACACTATCGCACAATCTGACACCAATGCAAGTGACAGACCCCCCACCAAAAGGATGACGGAGCAAAACACACACCGGCCACTACCACCAAAAGGATGATAGGAGAAACACTATCGAACAATCTGACACCAATCAAAGTGACAGACCCCCCACCAAAATAATGACGGTGCGAAACTCACACCGGCCACTACCACCAAAAGGATGATAGGACAAACACTATCGCACAATCTGACACCAATCCAAGTGACAGACCCCCCACCAAAAGGATGACAAAGAGAAACACACACCGACCACTACCACCAAAAGGATGATAGGACAAACACTATCGCACAATATGACACCAATCCAAGTGATAGACCCCCCACCAAAAGGATGACAGAGCGAAACTCATACCAGCCACTACCACCAAAAGAATGATAGGACAAACACTATCACACAATTTGACACCAATCCAAGTGACAGACCCCCACCAAAAGGATGACGGAGCGAAACACACACCGGCCACTACCACCAAAAGGATTATAGGACAAACACTATCGCACAATCTGACACCATTGCAAGTGACAGACCCCCCACCAAAAGGATGACGGAGCGAAACACACATCGACCACTACCACCAAAAGGATGATAGGACAAACACTATCGCATAATCTGGCACCAATCCAAGTGACAGACCCCCCACAAAAGGATGACGGAGCGAAACACACACCGGCCACTACCACCAAAAGGATGATAGGACAAACACTATCGCACAATCTGACACCAATCCAAGTGACAGACCCCCCACCCAAAGGATGACGGAGCGAAACACACACCGGCCACTACCACCAAAAGGATGATAGCACAAACACTATCACACAATCTGACACCAATGCAAGTGACAGACCCCCCACCAAAAGGATGACGGAGCGAAACACACACCGGCCACTACCACTAAAAGGATGATAGGATAAACACTATCGCACAATCTGACGCCAATCAAAGTGACATACCCCCCACCAAAAGGATGATCGAGCAAAACTCACACCGGCCACTACCACCAAAAGGATGATAGGACAAACACTATCGCACAATCTGACACCAATCCAAGTGACAGACCCCCCACCAAAAGGATGACAAAGCGAAACACACACCGACCACTACCACCAAAAGGATGATAGGACAAACACTATCGCACAATATGACACCAACCCAAGTGACAGACCCCCCACCAAAAGGATGACGAAACGAAACTCACACCGGCCACTACCATTAAAAGGATGATAGGACAAACACTATCGCACAATCTGACACCAATCCAAGTGACAGACCCCTTACCAAAAGGATGACAAAGCGAAACACACACCGACCACTACCACCAAAAGGATGATAGGACAAACACTATCGCACAATATGACATTAATCCAAGTGACACACCCCCCACCAAAAGGATGACAGAGCGAAACTCACACCGGCCACTACCACCAAAAGGATGATAGGACAAACACTATCGCACAATTTGACACCAATCCAAGTGACAGACCCCCCACCAAAAGGATGACAGAGCGAAACACACATCGGCCACTACCACCAAAAGAATGATAGGACAAACACTATCGCACAATCTGACACCAATGCAAGTGACAGACCCCCACCAAAAGGATGACGGAGCAAAACACACACCGGCCACTACCACCAAAAGGATGATAGGACAAACACTATCAAACAATCTGACACCAATCAAAGTGACAGACCCCCCACCAAAAGGATGACGGTGCGAAACTCACACCGGCGACTACCACCAAAACGATGATAGGACAAACACTATCGCACAATCTGACACCAATCCAAGTGACAGACCCCCCACCAAAAGGATGATAAAGCGAAACACACACCGACCACTACCACCAAAAGGATGATAGGACAAACACTATCGCACAATATGACACCAATCCAAGTGACAGACCCCCCAGCAAAAGGATGACGGAGCGAAACACACACCGGCCACTATCACCAAATGGATGATAGGACAAACACTATCGCACAATCTGACACTAATCCAAGTGATAGACCCCTCAGCAAAAGGATGACGAAGCGAAACTCACACCGGCCGCTACCACCAAAAGGATGATAGGACAAAGACTATTGCACAATCTGACACCAATCAAAGTGATAGACCCCCCACCAAAAGGATGACGGAGCGAAACTCACACCCGCCACAACCACCAAAAGGATGATAGGACAAACACTATCGCACAATCTGACACCAATCCAAGTGACAGAGCCCCCCACCAAAAGGATGACAAAGCAAAACACACACCGACCACTACCACCAAAAGGATGATAGGACAAACACTATCGCATAATATGACACCAATCCAAGTGACAGACCCCCCACCAAAAGGATGACAGAGCGAAACTCACACCGGCCGCTACCACCAAAAGTATGATAGGACAAACACTATCGCACAATCTGACACCATTGCAAGTGACGGACCCCCCACCAAAAGGATGACGGAGCGAAACACACACCGACCACTACCACCAAAAGGATGATAGGACAAACACTATCGCATAATCTGACACCAATCCAAGTGACAGACCCCCCACCAAAAGGATGACGGAGCGAAACACACACCGGCCACTACCTCCAAAAGGATGATAGGACAAACACTATCGCACAATCTGACACCAATCCAAGTGACAGACCCCCTACCAAAAGGATGACGGAGCGAAACACACACCGGCCGCTACCACCAAAAGGATGATAGGACAAACACTATCGCACAATCTGACACCATTGCAAGTGACGGACCCCCCACCAAAAGGATGACGGAGCGAAACACACACCGGCCACTACCACCAAAAGGATGATAGGACAAACACTATCGCACAATCTGACACCAATCCAAGTGACAGACCCCCCACCAAAAGGATGACAAAGCGAAACACACACCGACCACTACCACCAAAAGGATGATAGGACAAACACTATCGCACAATATGACACCAACCCAAGTGACAGACCCCCCACCAAAAGGATGACGGAACGAAACTCACACCGGCCACTACCATTAAAAGGATGATAGGACAAACACTATCGCACAATCTGACACCAATCCAAGTGACAGACCCCCCACCAAAAGGATGACAAAGCGAAACACACACCGACCACTACCACCAAAAGGATGATAGGACAAACACTATCGCACAATATGACATTAATCCAAGTGACACACACCTCACCAGAAGGATGACAGAGCGAAACTCACACCGGCCACTACCACCAAAAGGATGATAGGACAAACACTATCGCACAATCTGACACCAATCCAAGTGACAGACCCCCCACCAAAAGGATGACAGAGCGAAACACACACCGGCCACTACCACCAAAAGAATGATAGGACAAACACTATCGCACAATCTGACACCAATGCAAGTGACAGACCCCCCACCAAAAGGATGACGGAGCAAAACACACACCGGCCACTACCACCAAAAGGATGATAGGACAAACACTATCAAATAATCTGACACCAATCAAAGTGACAGACCCCCCACCAAAAGGATGACAGTGCGAAACTCACACCGGCCACTACTACCAAAAGGATGATAGGACAAACACTATCGCACAATCTGACACCAATCCAAGTGACAGACCCCCCACCAAAAGGATGACAAAGCGAAACACACACCGACCACTACCACCAAAAGGATGATAGGACAAACACTATCGCACAATATGACACCAATCCAAGTGACAGACCCCCCACCAAAAGGATGACAGAGCGAAACTCACACCGGCCATTACCACCAAAAGGATGATAGGATAAACACTATCGCACAATATGACACCAATCCAAGTGACAGACCCCCCACCAAAAGGATGACAGAGCGAAACTCACACCGGCCACTACCACCAAAAGGATGATAGGACAAACACTATCGCACAATCTGACACCAATCCAAGTGACAGACCCCCCACCAAAAGGATGACAGAGCGAAACACACACCGGCCACTACCACCAAAAGGATGATAGGATAAACACTATCGCACAATCTGACACCAATGCAAGTGACAGACCCCCCACCAAAAGGATGATGGAGCAAAACACACACCGGCCACTACCACCAAAAGGATGATAGGACAAACACTATCAAACAATCTGACACCAATCAAAGTGGCAGACCCCCCACCAAAAGGATAATGGTGCGAAACACACACCGACCACTACCACCAAAAGGATGATAGGACAAACACTATCGCACAATATGACACCAATCCAAGTGACAGACCCCCCAGCAAAAGGATGACGGAGCGAAACACACACCGGCCACTATCACCAAATGGATGATAGGACAAACACTATCGCACAATCTGACACTAATCCAAGTGATAGACCCCTCAGCAAAAGGATGACGAAGCGAAACTCACACCGGCCGCTACCACCAAAAGGATGATAGGACAAAGACTATTGCACAATCTGACACCAATCAAAGTGATAGACCCCCCACCAAAAGGATGACGGAGCGAAACTCACACCCGCCACAACCACCAAAAGGATGATAGGACAAACACTATCGCACAATCTGACACCAATCCAAGTGACAGAGCCCCCCACCAAAAGGATGACAAAGCAAAACACACACCGACCACTACCACCAAAAGGATGATAGGACAAACACTATCGCACAATATGACACCAATCCAAGTGACAGACCCCCCATCAAAAGGATGACAGAGCGAAACTCACACCGACCGCTACCACCAAAAGGATGATAGGACAAACAGTATCGCACAATCTGACACCATTGCAAGTGACGGACCCCCCACCAAAAGGATGACGGAGCGAAACACACACCGACCACTACCACCAAAAGGATGATAGGACAAACACTATCGCATAATCTGACACCAATCCAAGTGACAGACCCCCCACCAAAAGGATGACGGAGCGAAACACACACCGGCCACTACCTCCAAAAGGATGATAGGACAAACACTATCGCACAATCTGACACCAATCCAAGTGACAGACCCCCTACCAAAAGGATGACGGAGCGAAACACACACCGGCCACTACCACCAAAAGGATGATAGGACAAACACTATCGCACAATCTGACACCAATGCAAGTGACAGACCCCCCACCAAAAGGATGACGGAGCAAAACACGCACCGGCCACTACCACTAAAAGGATGATAGGATAAACACTATCGCACAATCTAACACCAATCAAAGTGACAGACCCCCCACCAAAAGGATGATCGAGCAAAACTCACACCGGCCACTACCACCAAAAGGATGATAGGACAAACACTATCGCACAATCTGACACCAATCCAAGTGACAGACCCCCCACCAAAAGGATGACAAAGCGAAACACACACCGACCACTACCACCAAAAGGATGATAGGACAAACACTATCGCACAATATGACACCAACCCAAGTGACAGACCCCCCACCAAAAGGATGACGGAACGAAACTCACACCGGCCACTACCATTAAAAGGATGATAGGACAAACACTATCGCACAATCTGACACCAATCCAAGTGACAGACCCCCTACCAAAAGGATGACAAAGCGAGACACACACCGACCACTACCACCAAAAGGATGATAGGACAAACACTATCGCACAATATGACATTAATCCAAGTGACACACCCCTCACCAGAAGGATGACAGAGCGAAACTCACACCGGCCACTACCACCAAAAGGATGATAGGACAAACACTATCGCACAATCTGACACCAATCCAAGTGACAGACCCCCCACCAAAAGAATGACAGAGCGAAACACACACCGGCCACTACCACCAAAAGAATGATAGGACAAACACTATCGCACAATCTGACACCAATGCAAGTGACAGACCCCCCACCAAAAGGATGACGGAGCAAAACACACACCGGCCACTACCACCAAAAGGATGATAGGACAAACACTATCAAATAATCTGACACCAATCAAAGTGACAGACCCCCCACCAAAAGGATGACGGTGCGAAACTCACACCGGCCACTACTACCAAAAGGATGATAGGACAAACACTATCGCACAATCTGACACCAATCCAAGTGACAGACCCCCCACCAAAAGGATGACAAAGCGAAACACACACCGACCACTACCACCAAAAGGATGATAGGACAAACACTATCGCACAATATGACACCAATCCAAGTGACAGACCCCCCACCAAAAGGATGACAGAGCGAAACTCACACCGGCCATTACCACCAAAAGGATTATAGGATAAACACTATCGCACAATATGACACCAATCCAAGTGACAGACCCCCCACCAAAAGGATGACAGAGCGAAACTCACACCGGCCACTACCACCAAAAGGATGATAGGACAAACACTATCGCACAATCTGACACCAATCCAAGTGACAGACCCCCCACCAAAAGGATGACAGAGCGAAACACACACCGGCCACTACCACCAAAAGGATGATAGGATAAACACTATCGCACAATCTGACACCAATGCAAGTGACAGACCCCCCACCAAAAGGATGATGGAGCAAAACACACACCGGCCACTACCACCAAAAGGATGATAGGACAAACACTATCAAACAATCTGACACCAATCAAAGTGACAGACCCCCCACGAAAAGGATAATGGTGCGAAACACACACCGACCACTACCACCAAAAGGATGATAGGACAAACACTATCGCACAATCTGACACCAATCCAAGTGACAGACCCCCCACCAAAAGGATGACAAAGCGAAACACACACCGACCACTACCACCAAAAGGATGATAGGACAAACACTATCGCATGATATGACACCAATCCAAGTGACAGACCCCCCAGCAAAAGGATGACAGAGCGAAACACACACCGGCCACTATCACCAAAAGAATGATAGGACAAACACTATCGCACAATCTGACACCAATCCAAGTGACAGACCCCCCAACAAAAGGATGACGGAGCGAAACTCACACCGGCCACTACCACCAAAAGGATGATAGGACAAAGACTATTGCACAATCTGACACCAATCACAGTGACAGACCCCCCACCAAAAGGATGACGGAGCGAAACTCACACCGGCCACTACCACCAAAAGGATGATAGGACAAACACTATCGCACAATCTGACACCAATCCAAGTGACAGACCCCCCACCAAAAGGATGACAAAGCCAAACACACAACGACCACTACCACCAAAAGGATGATAGGACAAACACTATCGCACAATATGACACCAATCCAAGTGACAGACCCCCCACCAAAAGGATGACAGAGCGAAACTCACACCGGCCACTACCACCAAAAGGATGATAGGACAAACACTATCGCACAATCTGACACCAATCCAAGTGACAGAACCCCCACCAAAAGGATGACAGAGCGAAACACACACCAGCCACTACCACCAAAAGGATGATAGGACAAACACTATCGCACAATCTGACACCAATGCAAGTGACAGACCCCCCACCAAAAGGATGACGGAGCAAAACACACACCGGCCACTACCACCAAAAGGATGATAGGACAAACACTATCGCACAATCTGACACCAATCCAAGTGACAGACCCCCACCAAAAGGATGACAAAGCGAAACAAACATCGACCACTACCACCAAAAGGATGATAGGACAAACTCTATCGCACAATATGACACCAACCCAAGTGACAGACCCCCCACCAAAAGGATGACAGAGCGAAACTCACACCGGCCACTACCACGAAAAGGATGATAGGACAAACACTATGGCATAATCTGACACCAATCCAAGTGACAGACCCCCCACCAAAAGGATGACGGAGCGAAACTCACACCGGCCACTACCACCAAAAGGATGATAGGACAAACACTATCGCACAATCTGACACCAATCCAAGTGACAGACCCCCCACCAAAAGGATGACAAAGCAAAACACACACCGACCACTACCACCAAAAGGATGATAGGACAAACACTATCGCACAATATGACACCAATCCAAGTGACAGACCCCCCACCAAAAGGATGACAGAGCGAAACTCACACCGGCCACTACCACCAAAAGGATGATAGGACAAACACTATCGCACAATCTGACACCAATCCAAGTGACAGACCCCCCACCAAAAGGATGAAGGAGCGAAACACACACCGGCCACTACCACCAAAAGGATGATAGGACAAACACTATCGCACAATCTGACACTAATCCAAGTGACAGACCCCCCACCAAAAGGATGACGGAGCGAAACACACACCGGCCACTACCACCTAAAGGATGATAAGACAAACACTATCGCACAATCTGTCACCAATCCAAGTGAAAGACCCCCCACCAAAAGGATGACGGAGCGAAATACACACCGACTACTACCACCAAAAGGATGATATGACAAACACTATCGCACAATCTGACGCCAATCCAAGTGACAGACCCCCCAGCAAAAGGATGACAAAGCGAAACACACACCAACCACTACCACCAAAAGGATGATAGGACAAACACTATCGCACAATATGACACCAATCCAAGTGACAGACCCCCCACCAAAAGGATGACAGAGCGAAACTCACACCGGCCACTACCACCAAAAGGATGATAGGACAAACACTATCGCACAATCTGACACCAATCCAAGTGACAGACCCCCCACCAAAAGGATGAAGGAGCGAAACACACACCGGCCACTATCACCAAATGGATGATAGGACAAACACTATCGCACAATCTGACACTAATCCAAGTGATAGACCCCTCAGCAAAAGGATGACGAAGCGAAACTCACACCGGCCGCTACCACCAAAAGGATGATAGGACAAAGACTATTGCACAATCTGACACCAATCAAAGTGATAGACCCCCCACCAAAAGGATGACGGAGCGAAACTCACACCCGCCACAACCACCAAAAGGATGATAGGACAAACACTATCGCACAATCTGACACCAATCCAAGTGACAGAGCCCCCCACCAAAAGGATGACAAAGCAAAACACACACCGACCACTACCACCAAAAGGATGATAGGACAAACACTATCGCACAATATGACACCAATCCAAGTGACAGACCCCCCACCAAAAGGATGACAGAGCGAAACTCACACCGACCGCTACCACCAAAAGGATGATAGGACAAACAGTATCGCACAATCTGACACCATTGCAAGTGACGGACCCCCCACCAAAAGGATGACGGAGCGAAACACACACCGACCACTACCACCAAAAGGATGATAGGACAAACACTATCGCATAATCTGACACCAATCCAAGTGACAGACCCCCCACCAAAAGGATGACGGAGCGAAACACACACCGGCCACTACCTCCAAAAGGATGATAGGACAAACACTATCGCACAATCTGACACCAATCCAAGTGACAGACCCCCTACCAAAAGGATGACGGAGCGAAACACACACCGGCCACTACCACCAAAAGGATGATAGGACAAACACTATCGCACAATCTGACACCAATGCAAGTGACAGACCCCCCACCAAAAGGATGACGGAGCAAAACACGCACCGGCCACTACCACTAAAAGGATGATAGGATAAACACTATCGCACAATCTAACACCAATCAAAGTGACAGACCCCCCACCAAAAGGATGATCGAGCAAAACTCACACCGGCCACTACCACCAAAAGGATGATAGGACAAACACTATCGCACAATCTGACACCAATCCAAGTGACAGACCCCCCACCAAAAGGATGACAAAGCGAAACACACACCGACCACTACCACCAAAAGGATGATAGGACAAACACTATCGCACAATATGACACCAACCCAAGTGACAGACCCCCCACCAAAAGGATGACGGAACGAAACTCACACCGGCCACTACCATTAAAAGGATGATAGGACAAACACTATCGCACAATCTGACACCAATCCAAGTGACAGACCCCCTACCAAAAGGATGACAAAGCGAGACACACACCGACCACTACCACCAAAAGGATGATAGGACAAACACTATCGCACAATATGACATTAATCCAAGTGACACACCCCTCACCAGAAGGATGACAGAGCGAAACTCACACCGGCCACTACCACCAAAAGGATGATAGGACAAACACTATCGCACAATCTGACACCAATCCAAGTGACAGACCCCCCACCAAAAGAATGACAGAGCGAAACACACACCGGCCACTACCACCAAAAGAATGATAGGACAAACACTATCGCACAATCTGACACCAATGCAAGTGACAGACCCCCCACCAAAAGGATGACGGAGCAAAACACACACCGGCCACTACCACCAAAAGGATGATAGGACAAACACTATCAAATAATCTGACACCAATCAAAGTGACAGACCCCCCACCAAAAGGATGACGGTGCGAAACTCACACCGGCCACTACTACCAAAAGGATGATAGGACAAACACTATCGCACAATCTGACACCAATCCAAGTGACAGACCCCCCACCAAAAGGATGACAAAGCGAAACACACACCGACCACTACCACCAAAAGGATGATAGGACAAACACTATCGCACAATATGACACCAATCCAAGTGACAGACCCCCCACCAAAAGGATGACAGAGCGAAACTCACACCGGCCATTACCACCAAAAGGATTATAGGATAAACACTATCGCACAATATGACACCAATCCAAGTGACAGACCCCCCACCAAAAGGATGACAGAGCGAAACTCACACCGGCCACTACCACCAAAAGGATGATAGGACAAACACTATCGCACAATCTGACACCAATCCAAGTGACAGACCCCCCACCAAAAGGATGACAGAGCGAAACACACACCGGCCACTACCACCAAAAGGATGATAGGATAAACACTATCGCACAATCTGACACCAATGCAAGTGACAGACCCCCCACCAAAAGGATGATGGAGCAAAACACACACCGGCCACTACCACCAAAAGGATGATAGGACAAACACTATCAAACAATCTGACACCAATCAAAGTGACAGACCCCCCACGAAAAGGATAATGGTGCGAAACACACACCGACCACTACCACCAAAAGGATGATAGGACAAACACTATCGCACAATCTGACACCAATCCAAGTGACAGACCCCCCACCAAAAGGATGACAAAGCGAAACACACACCGACCACTACCACCAAAAGGATGATAGGACAAACACTATCGCATGATATGACACCAATCCAAGTGACAGACCCCCCAGCAAAAGGATGACAGAGCGAAACACACACCGGCCACTATCACCAAAAGAATGATAGGACAAACACTATCGCACAATCTGACACCAATCCAAGTGACAGACCCCCCAACAAAAGGATGACGGAGCGAAACTCACACCGGACACTACCACCAAAAGGATGATAGGACAAAGACTATTGCACAATCTGACACCAATCACAGTGACAGACCCCCCACCAAAAGGATGACGGAGCGAAACTCACACCGGCCACTACCACCAAAAGGATGATAGGACAAACACTATCGCACAATCTGACACCAATCCAAGTGACAGACCCCCCACCAAAAGGATGACAAAGCCAAACACACAACGACCACTACCACCAAAAGGATGATAGGACAAACACTATCGCACAATATGACACCAATCCAAGTGACAGACCCCCCACCAAAAGGATGACAGAGCGAAACTCACACCGGCCACTACCACCAAAAGGATGATAGGACAAACACTATCGCACAATCTGACACCAATCCAAGTGACAGAACCCCCACCAAAAGGATGACAGAGCGAAACACACACCAGCCACTACCACCAAAAGGATGATAGGACAAACACTATCGCACAATCTGACACCAATGCAAGTGACAGACCCCCCACCAAAAGGATGACGGAGCAAAACACACACCGGCCACTACCACCAAAAGGATGATAGGACAAACACTATCGCACAATCTGACACCAATCCAAGTGACAGACCCCCACCAAAAGGATGACAAAGCGAAATAAACATCGACCACTACCACCAAAAGGATGATAGGACAAACTCTATCGCACAATATGACACCAACCCAAGTGACAGACCCCCCACCAAAAGGATGACAGAGCGAAACTCACACCGGCCACTACCACGAAAAGGATGATAGGACAAACACTATGGCACAATCTGACACCAATCCAAGTGACAGACCCCCCACCAAAAGGATGACGGAGCGAAACTCACACCGGCCACTACCACCAAAAGGATGATAGGACAAACACTATCGCACAATCTGACACCAATCCAAGTGACAGACCCCCCACCAAAAGGATGACAAAGCAAAACACACACCGACCACTACCACCAAAAGGATGATAGGACAAACACTATCGCACAATATGACACCAATCCAAGTGACAGACCCCCCACCAAAAGGATGACAGAGCGAAACTCACACCGGCCACTACCACCAAAAGGATGATAGGACAAACACTATCGCACAATCTGACACCAATCCAAGTGACAGACCCCCCACCAAAAGGATGAAGGAGCGAAACACACACCGGCCACTACCACCAAAAGGATGATAGGACAAACACTATCGCACAATCTGACACTAATCCAAGTGACAGACCCCCCACCAAAAGGATGACGGAGCGAAACACACACCGGCCACTACCACCTAAAGGATGATAAGACAAACACTATCGCACAATCTGTCACCAATCCAAGTGAAAGACCCCCCACCAAAAGGATGACGGAGCGAAATACACACCGACTACTACCACCAAAAGGATGATATGACAAACACTATCGCACAATCTGACGCCAATCCAAGTGACAGACCCCCCAGCAAAAGGATGACAAAGCGAAACACACACCAACCACTACCACCAAAAGGATGATAGGACAAACACTATCGCACAATATGACACCAATCCAAGTGACAGACCCCCCACCAAAAGGATGACAGAGCGAAACTCACACCGGCCACTACCACCAAAAGGATGATAGGACAAACACTATCGCACAATCTGACACCAATCCAAGTGACAGACCCCCCACCAAAAGGATGAAGGAGCGAAACACACACCGGCCACTACCACCAAAAGGATGATAGGACTAACACTATCGCACAATCTGACACTAATCCAAGTGACAGACCCCCCACCAAAAGGATGACGGAGCGAAACACACACCGACCACTACCACCTAAAGGATGATAAGACAAACACTATCGCACAATCTGTCACCAATCCAAGTGAAAGACCCCCCACCAAAAGGATGACGGAGCGAAACACACACCGGCCACTACCACCAAAAGGATGATAGGACAAACACTATCGCACAATCTGACACCAATCCAAGTGACAGACCCCCCACCAAAAGGATGACAAAGCGAAACACACACCAACCACTACCACCAAAAGGATGATAGGACAAACACTATCGCACAATATGACACCAATCCAAGTGACAGACCCCCCACCAAAAGGATGACAGAGCGAAACTCACACCGGCCACTACCACCAAAAGGATGATAGGACAAACACTATCGCACAATCTGACACCAATCCAAGTGACAGACCCCCCACCAAAAGGATGAAGGAGCGAAACACACACCGGCCACTACCACCAAAAGAATGATAGGACAAACACTATCGCACAATCTGACACTAATCCAAGTGACAGACCCCCCAACAAAAGGATGACGGAGCGAAACACACACCGACCACTACCACCTAAAGGATGATAAGACAAACACTATCGCACAATCTGTCACCAATCCAAGTGAAAGACCCCCCACCAAAAGGATGACGGAGCGAAACACACACCGGCCACTACCACCAAAAGGATGATAGGACAAACACTATCGCACAATCTGACACCAATCCAAGTGACAGACCCCCCACCAAAAGGATGACAAAGCGAAACACACACCGACCACTACCACCAAAAAGGATGATAGGACAACCACTATCGCACAATATGACACCAACCCAAGTGACAGACCCCCTACCAAAAGGATGACAGAGCGAAACTCACACTGGCCACTACCACCAAAAGGATGATAGGACAAACCTTATTGCACAATTTGACACCAATCCAAGTGACAGACCCCCCACCAAAAGGATGACGGAGCGAAACTCACACCGGCCACTACCATCAAAAGGATGATAGGACAAACACTATCGCACAATCTGACACCAATCCAAGTGACAGACCCCCCACCAAAAGGATGATAAAGCGAAACACACACCGACCACTACCACAAAAAGAATGATAGGACAAACACTATCGCACAATATGACACCAATCCAAGTGACAGACCCCCCACCAAAAGGATGACAGAGCGAAACTCACACCGGCCACTACCACCAAAAGGATGATAGGACAAACACTATGGCACAATCTGACACCAATCCAAGTGACAGACCCCCCACCAAAAGGATGACGGAGCGAAACTCACACCGGCCACTACCACCAAAAGGATGATAGGACAAACATTATCGCACAATCTGACACCAATCCAAGTGACAGACCCCCCCACAAAAAGGATGACAAAGCGAAACACACACCGACCACTACCACCAAAAGGATGATAGGACAAACACTATCGCACAATATGACACCAATCCAAGTGACTGACCCCCCACCAAAAGGATGACAGAGCGAAACTCACACCGGCCACTACCATCAAAAGGATGATAGGACAAACACTATCGCGCAATCTGACACTAATCCAAGTGACAGACCCCCCACCAAAAGGATGAAGGAGCGAAACACACACCGGCCACTACCACCAAAAGGATGATAGGACAAACACTATCGCACAATCTGACACTAATCCAAGTGACAGACCCCCCACCAAAAGGATGACGGAGCGAAACACACACCGGCCACTACCACCTAAAGGATGATAAGACAAACACTATTGCACAATCGGACACCAATGCAAGTGACAGACCCCCCACCAAAAGGATGACGGAGCGTAACACACACCGGCCACTACCACCAAAAGGATGATAGGATAAACACTATCGCACAATCTGACACCAATCAAGGTGACAGACCCCCCACCAAAAGGATGACCGAGCAAAACTCACAGCGGACACTACCACCAAAAGGATGATAGGACAAAAACTATCGCACAATCTAACACCAATCCAAGTGACAGACCCCCCACCAAAAGGATGACAAAGCGAAACACACACCGACCACTACCACCAAAAAGGATGATAGGACAAACACTATCGCACAATATGACACCAACCCAAGTGACAGACCCCCTACCAAAAGGATGACAGAGCGAAACTCACACCGGCCACTACCACCAAAAGGATGATAGGACAAACACTATTGCACAATTTGACACCAATCCAAGTGACAGACCCCCCACCAAAAGGATGACGGAGCGAAACTCACACCGGCCACTACCACCAAAAGGATGATAGGACAAACACTATCGCACAATCTGACACCAATCCAAGTGACAGACCCCCCACCAAAAGGATGACAAAGCGAAACACACACCGACCACTACCACCAAAAGAATGATAGGACAAACACTATCGCACAATATGACACCAATCCAAGTGACAGACCCCCAACCAAAAGGATGACAGAGCGAAATTCACACCGGCCACTACCACCAAAAGGATGATAGGACAAACACTATCACACAATCTGACACCAATCCAAGTGACAGACCCCCCACCAAAAGATTGACGGAGAGAACACACACCGGCCACTACCACCAAAAGGATGATAGGATAAACACTATCGCACAATCTGACACCAATCAAAGTGACAGACCCCCCACCAAAAAGATGACCGAGCAAAACTCACACCGGCCACTACCACCAAAAGGATGATAGGACAAACACTATCGCACAATCTGACACCAATCCAAGTGCAGACCCCCCACCAAAAGGATGACAAAGCGAAACACACACTGGCCACTACCACCAAAAGGATGATAGGACAAACTCTATCGCACTATATGACACCAACCCAAGTGACAGACCCCCCACCAAAAGGATGACAGAGCGAAACTCACACCGGACACTACCACCAAAAGGATGATAGGACAAACACTATGGCACAATCTGACACCAATCCAAGTGACAGACCCCCCACCAAAAGGATGACGGAGCGAAACTCACACCGGCCACTACCACCAAAAGGATGATAGGACAAACACTATCGCACAATCTGACACCAATCCAAGTGACAGACCCCCCCACCAAAAGGATGACAAAGTGAAACACACACCGACCACTACCACCAAAAGGATGATAGGACAAACACTACCGCACAATATGACACCAATCCAAGTGACAGACCCCCCACCAAAATGATGACAGAGCGAAACTCACACCAGCCACTACCACCAAAAGGATGATAGGACAAACACTATCGCACAATCTGACACCAATCCAAGTGACAGACCCCCCACCAAAAGGATGAAGGAGCGAAACACACATCGGCCACTACCACCAAAAGGATGATAGGACAAACACTATCGCACAATCTGACACTAATCCAAGTGACAGACCCCCCACCAAAAGGATGACGGGGCGAAACACACACCGGCCACTACCACCTAAAGGGTGATAAGACAAACAATATCACACAATCTGTCACCAATCCAAGTGAAAGACCCCCCACCAAAAGGATGACGGAGCGAAACACACACCGACCACTACCACCAAAAGGATGATAGGACAAACACTATCGCACAATCTGACGCCAATCCAAGTGACAGACCCCCCAGCAAAAGGTTGACGGAGCGAAACACACACCGGCCACTATCACCAAAAGGATGATAGGACAAACACTATCGCACAATCTGACACCAATCCAAGTGACAGACCCCCCACCAAAAGGATGACAGAGTGAAAATCACACCGGCCACTACCACCAAAAGGATGATAGGACAAAGACTATCGCACAATCTGACACAAATCAAACTGACATACCCCTCACCAAAACGATGACGGAGCGAAACTCACACCGGCCACTACCACCAAAAGGATGATAGGACAAACACTATCGCACGATCTGACACCAATCCAAGTGATAGACCCCCCACCAGAAGGATGACAAAGCAAAACACACACCGACCACTACCACCAAAAGAATGATAGGACAAACACTATCGCACAATATGACACCAATCCAAGTGACAGACCCCCCACCAAAAGGATGACAGAGCGAAACTCACACCAGCCACTACCACCAAAAGGATGATAGGACAAACACTATCGCACAATCTGACACCAATCCAAGTGACAGACCCCCCACCAAAAGGATGAAGGAGCGAAACACACATCGGCCACTACCACCAAAAGGATGATAGGACAAACACTATCGCACAATCTGACACTAATCCAAGTGACAGACCCCCCACCAAAAGGATGACGGGGCGAAACACACACCGGCCACTACCACCTAAAGGGTGATAAGACAAACAATATCGCACAATCTGTCACCAATCCAAGTGAAAGACCCCCCACCAAAAGGATGACGGAGCGAAACACACACCGACCACTACCACCAAAAGGATGATAGAACAAACACTATCGCACAATCTGACGCCAATCCAAGTGACAGACCCCCCAGCAAAAGGTTGACGGAGCGAAACACACACCGGCCACTATCACCAAAAGGATGATAGGACAAACACTATCGCACAATCTGACACCAATCCAAGTGACAGACCCCCCACCAAAAGGATGACAGAGTGAAAATCACACCGGCCACTACCACCAAAAGGATGATAGGACAAAGACTATCGCACAATCTGACACAAATCAAACTGACATACCCCCCACCAAAAGGATGACGGAGCGAAACTCACACCGGCCACTACCACCAAAAGGATGATAGGACAAACACTATCGCACGATCTGACACCAATCCAAGTGATAGACCCCCCACCAAAAGGATGACAAAGCAAAACACACACCGACCACTACCACCAAAAGAATGATAGGACAAACACTATCGCACAATATGACACCAATCCAAGTGACAGACCCCCCACCAAAAGGATGACAGAGCGAAACTCACACCGGCCACTACCACCAAAAGGATGATAGGACAAACACTATTGCACAATCTGACACCAATCCAAGTGACAGACCCCCCACCAAAAGGATGACGGAGCGAAACACACACCGGTCACTACCATCAAAAGGATGATAGGACAAACACTATCGCACAATCTGACACCAATCCAAGTGACAAACCCCCCACCAAAAGGATGAAGGACCGAAACACACACCGGCCACTACCACCAAAAGGATGATAGGACAAACACAATCGCACAATCTGACACTAATCCAAGTGACAGACCCCCCACCAAAAGGATGACGGAGCGAAACACACACCGGCCACTACCACATAAAGGATGATAAGACAAACACTATCGCACAATCTGACACCAATCCAAGTGAAAGACCCCCCACCAAAAGGATGACGGAGCGAAACACACACCGACCACTACCACCAAAAGGATGATAGGACAAACACTATCGCACAATCTGACGCTAATCCAAGTGACAGACCCCCCAGCAAAAGGTTGACGGAGCGAAACATACATCGGCCACTATCACCAAAAGGATGATAGGACAAACACTATCGCAGAACCTGACACCAATCCAAGTGACAGACCCCCCACCAAAAGGATGACAGAGTGAAACTCACACCGGCCACTACCACCAAAAGGATGATAGGACAAAGACTATCGCACAATCTGACACCAATCAAACTGACATACCCCCCACCAAAAGGATCACGAAGCGAAACTCACACCGGCCACTACCACCAAAAGGATGATAGGATAAACACTATCGCACGATCTGACACCAATCCAAGTGATAGACCCCTCACAAAAAGGATGACAAAGAGAAACACACACCGACCACTACCACCAAAAGAATGATAGGACAAACACTATCGCACAATATGACACCAATCCAAGTGACAGACCCCCCACTAAAAGGATGACAGAGCGAAACTCACACCGGCCACTACCACCAAAAGGATGATAGGACAAACACTATCGCCCAATCTGACACCAATCCAAGTGAAAAAACCCCCTACCAAAAGGATGACGGAGCGAAACACACACCGGTCACTACCACCAAAAGGAAGATAGGACAAACACTATCGCACAATCTGACACCAATCCAAGTGACAGACCCCCCACCAAAAGGATGACTGAGCGAAACACACACCGGCCACTACCACCAAAAAGGATGATAGGACAAGCATTATCTCACAATCTGACACCAATCCAAGTGACAGACCCCACACCAAAAGGATGACGGAGCGAAACACACACCAGCCACTACCACCAAAAGGATGATAGGACAAACACTATTGCACAATCTGACACCAATGCAAGTGACAGACCCCCCACCAAAAGGATGACGGAGCGAAACACACACCGGCCACTACCACCAAAAGGATGATAGGATAAACACTATCCCACAATCTGACACCAATCAAGGTGACAGACCCCCCACCAAAAGGATGACCGAGCAAAACTCACAGCGGCCACTACCACCAAAAGGATGATAGGACAAACACTATTGCACAATCTGACACCAATCCAAGTGACAGACCCCCCACCAAAAGGATGACAAAGCGAAACACACACCGACCACTACCACCAAAAAGGATGATAGGACAAACACTATCGCACAATATGACACCAACCCAAGTGACATACCCCCTACCAAAACGATGACAGAGCGAAAGTCACACCGGCCACTACCACCAAAAGGATGATAGGACAAACACTATTGCACAATTTGACACCAATCCAAGTGACAGACCCACCACCAAAAGGATGACGGAGTGAAACTCACACCGGCCACTACCACCAAAAGGTTGATAGGACAAACACTATCGCACAATCTGACACCAATCCAAGTGACAGACTCCCCACCAAAAGGATGACAAAGCGAAACACACACCGACCACTACCACCAAAAGAATGATAGGACAAACACTATCGCACAATATGACACCAATCCAAGTGACAAACCCCCCACCAAAAGGATGACAGAGCGAAACTCACACCGGCCACTACCACCAAAAGGATGATAGGACAAACACTATCGCACAATCTGACACCAATCCAAGTGACAGACCTCCCACAAAAAGGATGACGGAGCGAAACACACATCGACCACTACCACCAAAAGGATGATAGGACCAACACTATCGCACAATATGACACCAATCCAAGTGACAGACCCCCCCACCAAAAGGATGACAGAGCGAAACTCACACCGGCCACTACCACCAAAAGGATGATAGGACAAACACTATCGCACAATCTGACACCAATCCAAGTGACAGACCCCACACCAAAAGGATGACGGAGCGAAACACACACCGGCCACTACCACCAAAAGGATGATAGGACAAACACTATTGCACAATCTGACACCAATGTAAGTGACAGACCCCCTACCAAAAGGATGACGGAGTGAAATACAAACCGGCCACTACCACCAAAAGGATGATAGGATAAACACTATCGCACAATCTGACACCAATCAAGGTGACAGACCCCCCACCAAAAGGATGACCGAGCAAAACTCACAGCGGCCACTACCACCAAAAGGATGATAGGACAATCACTATCGCACAATCTGACACCAATCCAAGTGACAGACCCCCCACCAAAAGGATGAAGATGCGAAACACACACCGGCCACTACCACCAAAAGGATGATAGGACAAACACTATCGCACAATCTGACACTAATCCAAGTGACAGACCCCCCACCAAAAGGATGACGGAGCGAAACACACACCGGCCACTACCACCTAAAGGATGATAAGACAAACACTGTCGCACAATCTGACACCAATACAAGTCAAAGACCCCCCACCAAAAGGATGACGGAGCGAAACACACACCGACCACTACCACCAAAAGGATGATAGGACAAACACTATCGCACAATCTGACGCCAATCCAAGTGACAGACCCCCCAGCAAAAGGTTGACGGAGCGAAACACACACCGGCCACTATCACCAAAAGGATGATAGGACAAAAACTATCGCACAATCTGACACCAATCCAAGTGACAGACCCCCCACCAAAAGGATGACAGAGTGAATCTCACACCGGCCACTACCACCAAAAGGATGATAGGACAAAGACTATCGCACAATCTGACACCAATCAAACTGACATACCCCCCACCAAAAGGATGACGGAACAAAACTCGCACCGGCAACTACCACCAAAAGGATGATAGGACAAACACTATCGCATGATCTGACACCAATCCAAGTGATAGACCCCCCACCAGAAGGATGACAAAGTGAAACACACACCGACCACTACCACCAAAAGAATGATAGGACAAACACTATCGCACAATATGACACCAATCAAAGTGACAGACCCCCCACCAAAAGGATGACAGAGCGAAACTCACACCGGCCACTACCACCAAAAGGATGATAGGACAAGCACTATCGCACAATCTGACACCAATCCAAGTGACAGACCCCCCACCAAAAGGATGACGGAGCGAAACACACACCGGTCACTACAACCAAAAGGATGATAGGACAAACACTATCGCACAATCTGACACCAATCCAAGTGACAGACCCCCCACCAAAAGGATGACGGAGCGAAACACACACCGGCCACTACAACCAAAAGGATGATAGGACAAACACTATCGCACAATCTGACACCAATCCAAGTAACAGACCCCACACCAAAAGGATGACGGAGCGAAACACACACCGGCCACTACCACCAAAAGGATGATAGGACAAACACTATTGCACAATCTGACACCAATGCAAGTGACAGACCCCTCACCAAAAGGATGGCGGAGCGAAACACACACCAGCCACTACCACCAAAAGGATGATAGGATAAACACTATCGCACAATCTGACACCAATCAAGGTGACAGACCCCCCACCAAAAGGATGACCGAGCAAAACTCACAGCGGCCGCTACCACCAAAAGGATGATAGGACAAACACTATCGCACAATCTGACACCAATCCAAGTGACAGACCCCCAACCAAAAGGATGACAAAGCGAAACACACACCGACCACTACCACCAAAAGGATGATAGGACAAACACTATCACACAATATGACACCAACCCAAGTGACAGACCCCCTACCAAAAGAATGACAGAGTGAAACTCACACCGGCCACTACCACCAAAAGGATGATAGGACAAACACTATTGCACAATTTGACACCAATCCAAGTGACAGACCCCCCACCAAAAGGATGACGGAGCGAAACTCACACCGGCCACTACCACCAAAAGGATGATAGGACAAACACTATCGCACAATCTGACACCAATCCAAGTGACAGACCCCCCACCAAAAGGATGACAAAGCGAAACACACACCGGCCACTACCACAAAAAGGATGATAGGACAAACACTATCGCACAATATGACACCAATCCAAGTGACAGACCCCCCACCAAAAGGATGACAGAGCGAAACTCACACCGGCCACTACCACCAAAAGGATGATAGGACAAACACTATCGCACAATCTGACACCAATCTAAGTGACAGTCCCCCCACCAAAAGGATGATGGAGCAAAACACACACCGACCACTACCACCAAAAGGATGATAGGACAAACACTATCGCACAATATGACACCAATCCAAGTGACAGACCCCCCACCAAAAGGATGACAGAGCGAAACTCACACCGGCCACTACCACCAAAAGGATGGTAGGACAAACACTATCGCACAATCTGACACCAATCCAAGTGACAGACCCCACACCAAAAGGATGACGGAGCGAAACACACACCGGCCACTACCACCAAAAGGATGCTAGGACAAACACTATTGCACAATCTGACACCAATGCAAGTGACAGACCCCCCACCAAAAGGATGACGGAGCAAAACACACACCGGCCACTACCACCAAAAGGATGATAGGATATACACTATCGCACAATCTGACACCAATCAAGGTGACAGACCCCCCACCAAAAGGATGACCGAGCAAAACTCACAGCGGCCACTACCACAAAAAGGATTATAGGACAAACACTATCGCACAATCTGACACCAATCCAAGTGACAGACCCCCCACCAAAAGGATGACAAAGCGAAACACACGCCGACCACTACCACCAAAAGGATGATAGGACAAACACTATCGCACAATATGACACCAACCCAAGTGACAGACCCCCTACCAAAAGGATGACAGAGCGAAACTCACACCGGCCACTACCACCAAAAGGATGATAGGACAAACACTATTGCACAATTTGACACCAATCCAAGTGACAGACCCCCCACCAAAAGGATGACGGAGCGAAACTCACACCGGCCACTACCACCAAAAGGATGATAGGACAAACACTATCGCACAATCTGACACCAATCCAAGTGAAAGACCCCCCACCAATAGGATGACAAAGCGAAACACACACCGGCCACTACCACCAAAAGGATGATAGGACAAACACTATCGCACAATATGACACCAATCCAAGTGACAGACCCCCCACAGAAAGGATGACAGAGCGAAACTCACACCGGCCACTACCACCAAAAGGATGATAGGACAAACATTATCGCACAATCTGACACCAATCCAAGTGAAAGACCCCCCACCAATAGGATGACAAAGCGAAACACACACCGACCACTACCACCAAAAGGATGATAGGACAAACACTATCGCACAATATGATACCAATCCAAGTGACAGACCCCCCACCAAAAGGATGACAGAGCGAAACTCACACCGGCCACTACCACCAAAAGGATGATAGGACAAACACTATTGCACAATTTGACACCAATCCAAGTGACAGACCCTCCACGAAAAGGATGACGGAGCGAAACTCACACCGGCCACTACCACCAAAAGGATGATAGGACAAACACTATCGCACAATCTGACACCAATCCAAGTGAAAGACCCCCCACCAATAGGATGACAAAGCGAAACACACACCCGCCACTACCACCAAAAGGATGATAGGACAAACACTATCGCACAATATGACACCAATCCAAGTGACAGACCCCCCACAGAAAGGATGACAGAGCGAAGCTCACACCGGCCACTACCACCAAAAGGATGATAGGACAAACAGTATCGCACAATCTGACACCAATCCAAGTGACAGACCCCCCACCAAAAGGATGACAAAGCGAAACACACACCGACCACTACCACCAAAAGGATGATAGGACAAACACTATCGCACAACATGACACCAATCCAAGTGACAGACCCCCCACCAAAAGGATGACAGAGCGAAACTCACACCAGCCACTACCACCAAAAGGATGATAAGACAAACACTATTGCACAATTTGACACCAATCCAAGTGACAGACCCCCCACCAAAAGGATGACGGAGCGAAACTCACACCGGCCACTACCACCAAAAGGATGATAGGACAAACACTATCGCACAATCTGACACCAATCCAAGTGAAAGACCCCCCACCAATAGGATGACAAAGCGAAACACACACCGACCACTACCACCAAAAGGATGATAGGACAAACACTATCGCACAATATGATACCAATCCAAGTGACAGACCCCCCACCAAAAGGATGACAGAGCGAAACTCACACCGGCCACTACCACCAAAAGGATGATAGGACAAACACTATTGCACAATTTGACACCAATCCAAGTGACAGACCCCCCACCAAAAGGATGACGGAGCGAAACTCACACCGGCCACTACCACCAAAAGGATGATAGGACAAACACTATCGCACAATCTGACACCAATCCAAGTGAAAGACTCCCCACCAATAGGATGACAAAGCGAAACACACACCGGCCACTACCACCAAAAGGATGATAGGACAAACACTATCGCACAATATGACACCAATCCAAGTGACAGACCCCCCACAGAAAGGATGACAGAGCGAAACTCACACCGGCCACTACCACCAAAAGGATGATAGGACAAACACTATCGCACAATCTGACACCAATCCAAGTGAAAGACCCCCCACCAATAGGATGACAAAGCGAAACACACACCGACCACTACCACCAAAAGGATGATAGGACAAACACTATCGCACAATATGATACCAATCCAAGTGACAGACCCCCCACCAAAAGGATGACAGAGCGAAACTCACACCGGCCACTACCACCAAAAGGATGATAGGACAAACACTATTGCACAATTTGACACTAATCCAAGTGACAGACCCTCCACCAAAAGGATGACGGAGCGAAACTCACACCGGCCACTACCACCAAAAGGATGATAGGACAAACACTATCGCACAATCTGACACCAATCCAAGTGAAAGACCCCCCACCAATAGGATGACAAAGCGAAACACACACCGGCCACTACCACCAAAAGGATGATAGGACAAACACTATCGCACAATATGACACCAATCCAAGTGACAGACTCCCCACAGAAAGGATGACAGAGCGAAGCTCACACCGGCCACTACCACCAAAAGGATGATAGGACAAACAGTATCGCACAATCTGACACCAATCCAAGTGACATACCCCCCACCAAAAGGATGACAAACCGAAACACACACCGACCACTACCACCAAAAGGATGATAGGACAAACACTATCGCACAACATGACACCAATCCAAGTGACACACCCCCCACCAAAAGGATGACAGAGCGAAACTCACACCGGCCACTACCACCAAAAGGATGATAAGACAAACACTATTGCACAATTTGACACCAATCCAAGTGACAGACCCCCCACCAAAAGGATGACGGAGCGAAACTCACACCGGCCACTACCACCAAAAGGATGATAGGACAAACACTATCGCACAATCTGACACCAATCCAAGTGAAAGACCCCCCACCAATAGGATGACAAAGCGAAACACACACCGACCACTACCACCAAAAGGATGATAAGACAAACACTATCGCACGATATGATACCAATCCAAGTGACAGACCCCCCACCAAAAGGATGACAGAGCGAAACTCACACCGGCCACTACCTCCAAAAGGATGATAGGACAAACACTATTGCACAATTTGACACCAATCCAAGTGACAGACCCCCCACCAAAAGGATGACGGAGCGAAACTCACACCGGCCACTACCACCAAAAGGATGATAGGACAAACACTATTGCACAATCTGACACCAATCCAAGTGAAAGACCCCCCACCAATAGGATGACAAAGCGAAACACACACCGGCCACTACCACCAAAAGGATGATAGGACAAATACTATTGCACAATTTGACACCAATCCAAGTGACAGACCCCCCACCAAAAGAATGACGGAGCGAAACTCACACCGGCCACTACCACCAAAAGGATGATAGGACAAACACTATCGCACAATCTGACACCAATCCAAGTGAAAGACCCCCCACCAATAGGATGACAAAGCGAAACACACACCGACCACTGCCACCAAAAGGATGATAGGACAAACACTATCGCACAATACGATACCAATCCAAGTGACAGACCCCCCACCAAAAGGATGACAGAGCGAAACTCACACCGGCCACTACCACCAAAAGGATGATAGGACAAACACTATTGCACAATTTAACACCAATCCAAGTGACAGACCACCCACCAAAAGGATGACGGAGCGAAACTCACACCGGCCACTACCACCAAAAGGATGATAGGACAAACACTATCGCACAATCTGACACCAATCCAAGTGAAAGCCCCCCCACCAATAGGATGACAAAGCGAAACACACACCGGCCACTACCACCAAAAGGATGATAGGACAAACACTATCGCACAATATGACACCAATCCAAGTGACAGACCCCCCACAGAAAGGATGACAGAGCGAAACTCACACCGGCCACTACCACCAAAAGGATGATAGGACAAACACTATCGCACAATCTGACACCAATCCAAGTGACAGACCCCCCACCAAAAGGATGACAAAGCGAAACACACACCGACCACTACCACCAAAAGGATGATAGGACAAACACTATCGCACAATATGACACCAATCCAAGTGACAGACCCCCCACCAAAAGGATGAAAGAGCGAAACTCTCACCGGCCACTACCACCAAAAGGATGATAGGACAAACACTATCGCACAATCTGACACCAATCAAGGTGACAGACCCCCCACCAAAAGGATGACCGAGCAAAACTCACAGCGGCCACTACCACCAAAAGGATGATAGGACAAACACTATCGCACAATCTGACACCAATCCAAGTGACAGACCCCGCACCAAAAGGATGACAAAGCGAAACACACACCGACCACTACCACCAAAAGGATGATAGGACAAATACTATCGCACAATATGACACCAACCCAAGTGACAGACCCCCTACCAAAAGGATGACAGAGCGAAACTCACACCGGCCACTACCACCAAAAGGATGATAGGACAAACACTATTGCACAATTTGACACCAATCCAAGTGACAGACCCCCCACCAAAAGGATGACGGAGCGAAACTCACACCGGCCACTACCACCAAAAGGATGATAGGACAAACACTATCGCACAATCTGACACCAATCCAAGTGAAAGACCCCCCTCCAATAGGATGACAAAGCGAAACACACACCGACCACTACCACCAAAAGGATGATAGGACAAACACTATCGCACAATATGATACCAATCCAAGTGACAGACCCCCCACCAAAAGGATGACAGAGAGAAACTCACACCGGCCACTACCACCAAAAGCATGATAGGACAAACACTATCGCACAATCTGACACCAATCTAAGTGACAGACCCCCCACCAAAAGGATGACGGAGCGAAACACACACCGACCACTACCACCAAAAGGATGATAGGACAAACACTATCGCACAATATGACACCAATCCAAGTGACAGACCCCCCACCAAAAGGATGACAAAGCGAAACACACACCGCCCACTACCACCAAAAGGATGATAGGACAAAAACTATCGCACAATATGACACCCATCCAAGTGACAGACCCCCCACCAAAAGGATGATAGAGCGAAACTCACACCGGCTACTACCATCAAAAGGATGATAGGACAAACACTATCGCACAACCTGACACCAATCCAAATGACAGACCCCCCCACCAAAAGGATGACAGAGCGAAACTCACACCGGCCACTACCACCAAAAGGATGATAGGACAAACACTATCGCACAATCTGACACCAATCCAAGTGACAGAACCCCCACCAAAAGGATGACAAAGCGAAACACACACCGACCACTAGCACCAAAAGGATGATAGGACAAACAATATCGCACAATATGACACCAATCCAAGTGACAGACCCCCCACCGAAAGGATGACAGAGCGAAACTCACACCGGCCACTACCACCAAAAGGATGATAGGACAAACACTAACGCACAATTTGTCACAATTCCAAGTGACAGACCCCCCAGCAAAAGGATGACGGAGCGAAACACACACCGGCCACTACCACCAAAAGGATGATAGGACAAAAACTATCGCATAATCTGACACCAATCCAAGTGACAAACCCCCCACCAAAAGGATGACGGAGTGAAACTCACACCGGCCACTACCACCAAAAGGATGATAGGACAAACACTATCGCACAATCTGACACCAATCCAAGTGACAGACCCCCCACCAAAAGGATGACAAAGCGAAACACACACCGACCACTACCACCAAAAGGATGATAGGACAAACACTATCGCACAATATGACACCAATCCAAGTGACAGACCCCCCACCAAAAGGATGACAGAGCGAAACTCACACCGGCCACTACCACCAAAAGGATGATAGGACAAACACTATTGCACAATCTGACACCAATCCAAGTGACAGACCCTCCACCAAAAGGATGACAAAGCGAAACACACAACGACCACTACCACCAAAAGGATGATAGGACAAACACTATCGCACAATATGACACCAATCCAAGTGACAGACCCCGCACCAAAAGGATGACAGAGCGAAACTCACACCGGCCACTACCACCAAAATGATGATAGGACAAACACTATCGCACAATCTGACACCAATCCAAGTGACAGACCCCCCACCAAAAGGATGACAGAGCGAAACTCACACCGGCCACTACCACCAAAAGGATGATAGGACAAACACTATCGCACAATCTGACACCAATCCAAGTGACAGACCCCCCACCAAAAGGATGACAAAGCGAAACACACACCGACCACTACCACCAAAAGGATGATAGGACAAACACTATCGCACAATATGACACCAATCCAAGTGACAGACCCCCCACCAAAAGGATGAAAGAGCGAAACTCTCACCGGCCACTACCACCAAAAGGATGATAGGACAAACACTATCGCACAATCTGACACCAATCAAGGTGACAGACCCCCCACCAAAAGGATGACCGAGCAAAACTCACAGCGGCCACTACCACCAAAAGGATGATAGGACAAACACTATCGCACAATCTGACACCAATCCAAGTGACAGACCCCGCACCAAAAGGATGACAAAGCGAAACACACACCGACCACTACCACCAAAAGGATGATAGGACAAATACTATCGCACAATATGACACCAACCCAAGTGACAGACCCCCTACCAAAAGGATGACAGAGCGAAACTCACACCGGCCACTACCACCAAAAGGATGATAGGACAAACACTATTGCACAATTTGACACCAATCCAAGTGACAGACCCCCCACCAAAAGGATGACGGAGCGAAACTCACACCGGCCACTACCACCAAAAGGATGATAGGACAAACACTATCGCACAATCTGACACCAATCCAAGTGAAAGACCCCCCTCCAATAGGATGACAAAGCGAAACACACACCGACCACTACCACCAAAAGGATGATAGGACAAACATTATCGCACAATATGATACCAATCCAAGTGACAGACCCCCCACCAAAAGGATGACAGAGAGAAACTCACACCGGCCACTACCACCAAAAGCATGATAGGACAAACACTATCGCACAATCTGACACCAATCTAAGTGACAGACCCCCCACCAAAAGGATGACGGAGCGAAACACACACCGACCACTACCACCAAAAGGATGATAGGACAAACACTATCGCACAATATGACACCAATCCAAGTGACAGACCCCCCACCAAAAGGATGACAAAGCGAAACACACACCGCCCACTACCACCAAAAGGATGATAGGACAAAAACTATCGCACAATATGACACCCATCCAAGTGACAGACCCCCCACCAAAAGGATGATAGAGCGAAACTCACACCGGCTACTACCATCAAAAGGATGATAGGACAAACACTATCGCACAACCTGACACCAATCCAAATGACAGACCCCCCCACCAAAAGGATGACAGAGCGAAACTCACACCGGCCACTACCACCAAAAGGATGATAGGACAAACACTATCGCACAATCTGACACCAATCCAAGTGACAGAACCCCCACCAAAAGGATGACAAAGCGAAACACACACCGACCACTAGCACCAAAAGGATGATAGGACAAACAATATCGCACAATATGACACCAATCCAAGTGACAGACCCCCCACCGAAAGGATGACAGAGCGAAACTCACACCGGCCACTACCACCAAAAGGATGATAGGACAAACACTAACGCACAATTTGTCACAATTCCAAGTGACAGACCCCCCAGCAAAAGGATGACGGAGCGAAACACACACCGGCCACTACCACCAAAAGGATGATAGGACAAAAACTATCGCATAATCTGACACCAATCCAAGTGACAAACCCCCCACCAAAAGGATGACGGAGTGAAACTCACACCGGCCACTACCACCAAAAGGATGATAGGACAAACACTATCGCACAATCTGACACCAATCCAAGTGACAGACCCCCCACCAAAAGGATGACAAAGCGAAACACACACCGACCACTACCACCAAAAGGATGATAGGACAAACACTATCGCACAATATGACACCAATCCAAGTGACAGACCCCCCACCAAAAGGATGACAGAGCGAAACTCACACCGGCCACTACCACCAAAAGGATGATAGGACAAACACTATTGCACAATCTGACACCAATCCAAGTGACAGACCCTCCACCAAAAGGATGACAAAGCGAAACACACAACGACCACTACCACCAAAAGGATGATAGGACAAACACTATCGCACAATATGACACCAATCCAAGTGACAGACCCCGCACCAAAAGGATGACAGAGCGAAACTCACACCGGCCACTACCACCAAAATGATGATAGGACAAACACTATCGCACAATCTGACACCAATCCAAGTGACAGACCCCCCACCAAAAGGATGACAGAGCGAAACTCACACCGGCCACTACCACCAAAAGGATGATAGGACAAACACTACCGCACAATCTGACACCAATCCAAGTGACAGACCCCCCACCAAAAGGATGACAAAGCGAAACACACACCGACCACTACCACCAAAAGGATGATAGGACAAACACTATCGCACAATCTGACACCAATCCAAGTGACAGACCCCCCACCAAAAGGATGATAGAGCGAAACTCACACAGGCCACTACCACCAAAAGGATGATAGGACAAACACTATCGCACAATCTGACACCAATCCAAGTGACAGACCCCCCACCAAAAGGATGACAGAGCGAAACTCACACCGGCCACTACCACCAAAAGGATGATAGGACAAACACTATCGCACAATATGACACCAATCCAAGTGACAGACTCCCCACCAAAAGGATGACAGAGCGAAACACACACCGACCACTACCACCAAAAGGATGATAGGAGAAACACTATCGCACAATATGACACCAATCCAAGTGACAGACCCACCACCAAAAGGATGACAGAGCGAAACTCACACCGGCCACTACCACCAAAAGGATGATAGGACAAACACTAACGCACAATCTGTCACCAATCCAAGTGACAGACCCCCCTCCAAAAGGATGACGGAGCGAAACACACACCGGCCACTACCACCAAAAGGATGATAGGACAAACACTATCGCACAATATGACACCAATCCAAGTGACAGACTCCCCACCAAAAGGATGACAGAGCGAAACTCACACCGGCCACTACCACCAAAAGGATGATAGGACAAACACTATCGCACAATCTGACACCAATCCAAGTGACAGACCCCCCACCAAAAGGATGACAGAGCGAAACTCACACCGGCCACTACCACTAAAAGGATGATAGGACAAACATTATCGCACAATCTGACACCAATCCAAGTGACAGACCCCCCACCAAAAGGATGACTGAGCAAAACTCACAGCGGCCACTACCACCAAAAGGATGATAGGACAAACACTATCGCACAATCTGACACCAGTCCAAGTGACAGACCCCGCACCAAAAGGATGACAAAGCGAAACACACACCGACCACTACCACCAAAAGGATGATAGGACAAACACTATCGCACAATATGACACCAACCCAAGTGACAGACCCCCTACCAAAAGGATGACAGAGCGAAACTCACACCGACCACTACCACCAAAAGGATGATAGGACAAACACTATTGCACAATTTGACACCAATCCAAGTGACAGACCCCCCACCAAAAGGATGACGGAGCGAAACTCACACCGGCCACTACCACGAAAAGGATGATAGGACAAACACTATCGCACAATCTGACACCAATCCAAGTGAAAGACCCCCCACCAAAAGGATGACAAAGCGAAACACACACCGACCACTACCATCAAAAGGATGATAGGACAAACACTATCGCACAATATGATACCAATCCTAGTGACAGACCCCCCACCAAAAGGATGACAGAGCGAAACTCACACCGGCCACTACCACCAAAAGGATGATAGGACAAACACTATCGCACAATCTGACACCAATCTAAGTGACAGACCTCCCACCAAAAGGATGACGGAGTGAAACACACACCGACCACTACCACCAAAAGGATGATAGGACAAACACTATCGCACAATATGACACCAATCCAAGTGACAGACCCCCCACCAAAAGGATGACAGAGTGAAACTCTCACCGGCCACTACCACCAAAAGGATGATAGGACAAACACTATCGCACAATCTGACACCAATCCAAGTGACAGACCCCCCACCAAAAGGATGACAGAGCGAAACTCACACCGGCCACTACCACCAAAAGGATGATAGGATAAACACTATCGCACAATCTGACACCAATCCAAGTGACAGACCCCCCACCAAAAGGATGACAAAGCGAAACACACACCGACCACTACCACCAAAAGGATGATAGGACAAACACTATCGCACAATATGACACCCATCCAAGTGACAGACCCCCCACCAAAAGGATGATAGAGCGAAACTCACACCGGCTACTACCATCAAAAGGATGATAGGACAAACACTATCGCACAACCAGACACCAATCCAAATGACAGACCCCCCCACCAAAAGGATGACAGATCGAAACTCACACCGGCCACTACCACCAAAAGGATGATAGGACAAACACTATCGCACAATCTGACACCAATCCAAGTGACAGAACCCCCACCAAAAGGATGACAAAGCGAAACACACACCGACCACTAGCACCAAAAGGATGATAGGACAAACATTATCGCACAATATGACACCAATCCAAGTGACAGACCCCCCACCGAAAGGATGACAGAGCGAAACTCACACCTGCCACTACCACCAAAAGGATGATAGGACAAACACTAACGCATAATTTGTCACAATTCCAAGTGACAGACCCCCCACCAAAAGGATGACGGAGCGAAACACACACCGGCCACTACCACCAAAAGGATGATAGGACAAAAACTATCGCATAATCTGACACCAATCCAAGTGACAGACCCCCCACCAAAAGGATGACGGAGCGAAACTCACACCAGCCACTACCACCAAAAGGATGATAGGACAAACACTATCGCACAATCTGACACCAATCCAAGTGACAGACCCCCCACCAAAAGGATGTCAAAGCGAAACACACACCGACCACTACCACCAAAAGGATGATAGGACAAACACTATCGCACAATATGACACCAATCCAAGTGACAGACCCCCCACCACAAGGATGACAGAGCGAAACTCACACCGGCCACTACCACCAAAAGGATGATAGGACAAACACTATCGCACAATCTGACACCAATCCAAGTGACAGACCCTCCACCAAAAGGATGACAAAGCGAAACACACACCGACCACTACCACAAAAAGGATGATAGGACAAACACTATCGCACAATATGACACCAATCCAAGTGACAGACCCCGCACCAAAAGGATGACAGAGCGAAACTCACACCGGCCACTACCACCAAAAGGATGATATGACAAACACTATCGCACAATCTGACACCAATCCAAGTGACAGACCCCCCACCAAAAGGATGACTGAGCGAAACTCACACCGGCCACTACCACCAAAAGGATGATAGGACAAACACTATCGCACAATCTGACACCAATCCAAGTGACAGACCCCCCACCAAAAGGATGACAAAGCGAAACACACACCGACCACTACCACCAAAAGGATGATAGGACAAACACTATCGCACAATATGACACCAATCCAAGTGACAGACCCCCCACCAAAAGGATGATAGAGCGAAACTCACACAGGCCACTACCACCAAAAGGATGATAGGACAAACACTATCGCACAATCTGACACCAATCCAAGTGACAGACCCCCCACCAAAAGGATGACGGAGCGAAACACACACCGGACACTACCACCAAAAGGATGATAGGACAAACACTATCGCACAATATGACACCAATCCAAGTGACAGACCCCCCACCAAAAAGATGACAGAGCGAAACTCACACCGACCACTACCACCAAAAGGATGATAGGACAAACACTATCTCACAATATGACACCAATCCAAGTGACAGAGAAACTCACACCGGCCACTACTACCAAAAGGATGATAGGACAAACACTATCGCACAATCTAACACTAATCCAAGTGACAGACCCCCCCACCAAAAGGATGACGGAGCGAAACACACACCAGCCACTACCACCTAAAGGATGATAGGACAAACACTATCGCACAATCTGACACCAATCCAAGTGAAAGACCCCCCACCAAAAGGATGAAGGAGCGAAACACACACCGACCACTACCACCAAAAGGATTATAGGACAAACACTATCGTACAATCTGACACCAATCAAAGTGACAGACCCCCCACCAAAAGGATGACGAAGCGAAACTCAAACCGGCCACTACCACCAAAAGGATGATAGAACAAACACTATCGCACAATCTGACACCAATCCAAGTGACAGACCCCCCACCAAAAGGATGACAAAGCGAAACACATACCGACAACTACCACCAAAAGGATGATAGGACAAACACTATCGCACAATCTGACGCCAATCGAAGTGACAGACCCCCTAGCAAATGGATGACGGAGGGAAACACACACCGACCACTATCACCAAAAGGATGATAGGACAAACACTATCGCACAATCTGACACCAATCCAAGTGACAGACCCCCCAGCAAAAGGATGACGAAGCGAAACTCACACCGGCCACTACCACCAAAAGGATGATAGGACAAAGATTATTGCACAATGTGACACCAATCAAAGTGACGGACCCCCCACCAAAAGGATGACGGTGCGAAACTCACACATGCCACTACCACCAAAAGGGTGATAGGACAAACACTATCGCACAATCTGACACCAAATCAAGTGACAGACCCCCCACCAAAAGGATGACAAAGCGAAACACACACCGACCACTACCACCAAAAGGATGATAGGACAAACACTATCGCACAATATGACACCAATCCAAATGACAGACCCCCCACCAAAAGGATGACAGAGCGAAACTCACACCGGCCACTACCACCAAAAGGATGATAGGATAAACACTATCGGACAATCTGACACCAATCCATGTGACAGACCCCCCACCAAAAGGATGACAGGGCGAAACTCACACCGGCCACTACCACCAAAAGGATGATAGGACAAACACTATCGCACAATCTGACACCAATCCAAGTGACAGACCCCCCACCAAAAGGATGACAAAGCGAAACACATACCGACAACTACCACCAAAAGGATGATAGGACAAACACTATCGCACAATCTGACGCCAATCGAAGTGACAGACCCCCTAGCAAATGGATGACGGAGGGAAACACACACCGACCACTATCACCAAAAGGATGATAGGACAAACACTATCGCACAATCTGACACCAATCCAAGTGACAGACCCCCCAGCAAAAGGATGACGAAGCGAAACTCACACCGGCCACTATCACCAAAAGGATGATAGGACAAAGACTATTGCACAATATGACACCAATCAAAGTGACGGACCCCCCACCAAAAGGATGACGGAGCGAAACTCACACCGGCCACTACCACCAAAAGGATGATAGGACAAACACTATCACACAATCTGACACCAAATCAAGTGACAGACCCCCCACCAAATGGATGACAAAGCGAAACACACACCGACCACTACCACCAAAAGGATGATAGGACAAACACTATCTCACAATATGACACCAATCCAAGTGACAGAGAAACTCACACCGGCCACTACTACCAAAAGGATGATAGGACAAACACTATCGCACAATCTAACACTAATCCAAGTGACAGACCCCCCCACCAAAAGGATGACGGAGCGAAACACACACCAGCCACTACCACCTAAAGGATGATAGGACAAACACTATCGCACAATCTGACACCAATCCAAGTGAAAGACCCCCCACCAAAAGGATGAAGGAGCGAAACACACACCGACCACTACCACCAAAAGGATTATAGGACAAACACTATCGTACAATCTGACACCAATCAAAGTGACAGACCCCCCACCAAAAGGATGACGAAGCGAAACTCAAACCGGCCACTACCACCAAAAGGATGATAGAACAAACACTATCGCACAATCTGACACCAATCCAAGTGACAGACCCCCCACCAAAAGGATGACAAAGCGAAACACATACCGACAACTACCACCAAAAGGATGATAGGACAAACACTATCGCACAATCTGACGCCAATCGAAGTGACAGACCCCCTAGCAAATGGATGACGGAGGGAAACACACACCGACCACTATCACCAAAAGGATGATAGGACAAACACTATCGCACAATCTGACACCAATCCAAGTGACAGACCCCCCAGCAAAAGGATGACGAAGCGAAACTCACACCGGCCACTACCACCAAAAGGATGATAGGACAAAGATTATTGCACAATATGACACCAATCAAAGTGACGGACCCCCCACCAAAAGGATGACGGAGCGAAACTCACACCGGCCACTACCACCAAAAGGATGATAGGACAAACACTATCACACAATCTGACACCAAATCAAGTGACAGACCCCCCACCAAAAGGATGACAAAGCGAAACACACACCGACCACTACCACCAAAAGGATGATAGGACAAACACTATCGCACAATATGACACCAATCCAAATGACAGACCCCCCACCAAAAGGATGACAGAGCGAAACTCACACCGGCCACTACCACCAAAAGGATGATAGGACAAACACTATCGGACAATCTGACACCAATCCATGTGACAGACCCCCCACCAAAAGGATGACAGGGCGAAACTCACACCGGCCACTACCACCAAAAGGATGATAGGACAAACACTATCGCACAATCTGACACCAATCCAAGTGACAGACCCCCCACCAAAAGGATGACAAAGCGAAACACATACCGACAACTACCACCAAAAGGATGATAGGACAAACACTATCGCACAATCTGACGCCAATCGAAGTGACAGACCCCCTAGCAAATGGATGACGGAGGGAAACACACACCGACCACTATCACCAAAAGGATGATAGGACAAACACTATCGCACAATCTGACACCAATCCAAGTGACAGACCCCCCAGCAAAAGGATGACGAAGCGAAACTCACACCGGCCACTATCACCAAAAGGATGATAGGACAAAGACTATTGCACAATATGACACCAATCAAAGTGACGGACCCCCCACCAAAAGGATGACGGAGCGAAACTCACACCGGCAACTACCACCAAAAGGATGATAGGATAAACACTATCACACAATCTGACACCAAATCAAGTGACAGACCCCCCACCAAATGGATGACAAAGCGAAACACACACCGACCACTACCACCAAAAGGATGATAGGACAAACACTATCTCACAATATGACACCAATCCAAGTGACAGAGAAACTCACATCGGCCACTACTACCAAAAGGATGATAGGACAAACACTATCGCACAATCTAACACTAATCCAAGTGACAGACCCCCCCACCAAAAGGATGACGGAGCGAAACACACACCAGCCACTACCACCTAAAGGATGATAGGACAAACACTATCGCACAATCTGACACCAATCCAAGTGAAAGACCCCCCACCAAAAGGATGAAGGAGCGAAACACACACCGACCACTACCACCAAAAGGATTATAGGACAAACACTATCGTACAATCTGACACCAATCAAAGTGACAGACCCCCCACCAAAAGGATGACGAAGCGAAACTCAAACCGGCCACTACCACCAAAAGGATGATAGAACAAACACTATCGCACAATCTGACACCAATCCAAGTGACAGACCCCCCACCAAAAGGATGACAAAGCGAAACACATACCGACAACTACCACCAAAAGGATGATAGGACAAACACTATCGCACAATCTGACGCCAATCGAAGTGACAGACCCCCTAGCAAATGGATGACGGAGGGAAACACACACCGACCACTATCACCAAAAGGATGATAGGACAAACACTATCGCACAATCTGACACCAATCCAAGTGACAGACCCCCCAGCAAAAGGATGACGAAGCGAAACTCACACCGGCCACTACCACCAAAAGGATGATAGGACAAAGATTATTGCACAATATGACACCAATCAAAGTGACGGACCCCCCACCAAAAGGATGACGGAGCGAAACTCACACCGGCCACTACCACCAAAAGGATGATAGGACAAACACTATCACACAATCTGACACCAAATCAAGTGACAGACCCCCCACCAAAAGGATGACAAAGCGAAACACACACCGACCACTACCACCAAAAGGATGATAGGACAAACACTATCGCACAATATGACACCAATCCAAATGACAGACCCCCCACCAAAAGGATGACAGAGCGAAACTCACACCGGCCACTACCACCAAAAGGATGATAGGACAAACACTATCGGACAATCTGACACCAATCCAAGTGACAGACCCCCCACCAAAAGGATGACAAAGCGAAACACATACCGACAACTACCACCAAAAGGATGATAGGACAAACACTATCGCACAATCTGACGCCAATCGAAGTGACAGACCCGCCACCAAAAGGATGACAAAGCGAAACACATACCGACAACTACCACCAAAAGGATGATAGGACAAACACTATCGCACAATCTGACGCCAATCGAAGTGACAGACCCCCTAGCAAATGGATGACGGAGGGAAACACACACCGACCACTATCACCAAAAGGATGATAGGACAAACACTATCGCACAATCTGACACCAATCCAAGTGACAGACCCCCCAGCAAAAGGATGACGAAGCGAAACTCACACCGGCCACTACCACCAAAAGGATGATAGGACAAAGATTATTGCACAATATGACACCAATCAAAGTGACGGACCCCCCACCAAAAGGATGACGGAGCGAAACTCACACCGGCCACTACCACCAAAAGGATGATAGGACAAACACTATCACACAATCTGACACCAAATCAAGTGACAGACCCCCCACCAAATGGATGACAAAGCGAAACACACACCGACCACTACCACCAAAAGGATGATAGGACAAACACTATCGCACAATATGACACCAATCCAAATGACAGACCCCCCACCAAAAGGATGACATAGCGAAACTCACACCGGCCACTACCACCAAAAGGATGATAGGACAAACACTATCGGACAATCTGACACCAATCCATGTGACAGACCCCCCACCAAAAGGATGACAGAGCGAAACTCACACCGGCCACTACCACCAAAAGGATGATAGGACAAACACTATCGCACAATCTGACACCAATCCAAGTGACAGACCCCCCACCAAAAGGATGACAAAGCAAAACACACACCGACCACTACCACCAAAAGGATGATAGGACAAACACTATCGCACAATATGACACCAATCCAAGTGACAGACCCCCCACCAAAAGGATGATAGAGCGAAACTCACACCGGCCACTACCACCAAAAGGAAGATAGGACAAACACTATCGCACAATCTGACACCAATCCAAGTGACAGACCCCCCACCAAAAGGATGACAGAGCGAAACTCACACCGGCCACTACCACCAAAAGGATGATAGGACAAACACTATCGCACAATCTGGCACCAATCCAAGTGACAGACCCCCCACCAAAAGGATGACAAAGCGAAACACAAACCGACCACTACCACCAAAAGGATGATAGGACAAACACTATCGCACAATATGACACCAATCCAAGTGACAGACCCCCAACCAAAAGGATGACACAACGAAACTCACACCGGCCACTACCACCAAAAGGATGATAGGACAAACACTAACGCACAATCTGTCACCAATCCAAGTGACAGACCCCCCACCAAAAGGATGACGGAGCGAAACACACACCGGCCACTACCACCAAAAGAATGATAGGACAAAAACTAACGCATAATCTGACACCAATCCAAGTGACAGACCCCCCACCAAAAGGATGACGGAGCGAAACTCACACCGGCCATTACCACCAAAAGGATGATAGGACAAACACTATCCCACAATCTGACACCAATGCAAGTGACAGACCCCCCACCAAAAGGATGACGGAGCGAAAAACACACCGGCCACTACCACCAAAAGGATGATAGGACAAACACTATCGCACAATATGACACCAATCCAAGTGACAGACCCCCCACCAAAAGGATGACAGAGCGAAACTCACACCGACAATACCACCAAAAGGATGATAGGACAAACACTATCGCACAATATGACACCAATCCAAGTGACAGAGAAACTCACACCGGCCACAACTACCAAAAGGATGATAGGACAAACACTATCGCACAATCTGACACCAATCCAAGTGACAGACCCCCCACCAAAACTATGACGGAGCGAAACACACACCAGCCACTACCACCAAAAGGATGATAGGACAAACACTATCGCACAATCTGACACCAATCCAAGTGACAGACCCCCCACCAAAAGAATGACGGAGCGAAACACACACCGACCACTACCACCAAAAGGATGATAGGACAAACACTATCGCACAATCTGACGCCAATCCAAGTGACAGACCCCCTAGCAAAAGGATGACGGAGGGAAACACACACCGGCCACTATCACCAAAAGGATGATAGGACAAACACTATCGCACAATCTGACACCAATCCAAGTGACAGACCCCCCAGCAAAAGGATGACGGAGCGAAACACACACCGGCCACTACCACCAAAAGGATGATAGGACAAACACTATCGCACAATCTGACACCTATCCAAGTGACAGACCCCCCACCAAAAGGATGACAAAGCGAAACACAAACCGACCACTATCACCAAAAGGATGATAGGACAAACACTATCGCACAATATGACACCAATCCAAGTGACAGACCCCCAACCAAAAGGATGACACAGCGAAACTCACACCGGCCACTACCACCAAAAGGATGATAGGACAAACACTAACGCACAATCTGTCACCAATCCAAGTGACAGACCCCCCACCAAAAGGATGACGGAGCGAAACACACACCGGCCACTACCACCAAAAGAATGATAGGACAAAAACTAACGCATAATCTGACACCAATCCAAGTGACAGACCCCCCACCAAAAGGATGACGGAGCGAAACTCACACCGGCCATTACCACCAAAAGGATGATAGGACAAACACTATCGCACAATCTGACACCAATGCAAGTGACAGACCCCCCACCAAAAGGATGACGGAGCGAAACACACACCGGCCACTACCACCAAAAGGATGATAGGACAAACACTATCGCACAATATGACACCAATCCAAGTGACAGACCCCCCACCAAAAGGATGACAGAGCGAAACTCACACCGACAACTACCACCAAAAGGATGATAGGACAAACACTATTGCACAATATGACACCAATCCAAGTGACAGAGAAACTCACACCGGCCACAACTACCAAAAGGATGATAGGACAAACACTAACGCACAATCTGACACCAATCCAAGTGACAGACCCCCCACCAAAACTATGACGGAGCGAAACACACACCAGCCACTACCACCAAAAGGATGATAGGACAAACACTATCGCACAATCTGACACCAATCCAAGTGACAGACCCCCCACCAAAAGGATGACGGAGCAAAACACACACCGACCACTACCACCAAAAGGATAATAGGACAAACACTATCGCACAATCTGACGCCAATCCAAGTGACAGACCCCCTAGCAAAAGGATGACAGAGGGAAACACACACCGGCCACTATCACCAAAAGGATGATAGGACAAACACTATCGCACAATCTGACACCAATCCAAGTGACAGACCCCCCAGCAAAAGGATGACAGAGCGAAACTCACACCGGCCACTACCATCAAAAGGATGATAGGACAAAGACTATTGCACAATATGATACCAATCAAAGTGACGGACCCCTAACCAAAAGGATGACGGAGCGAAACTCACACCGGCCACTACCACCAAAAGGATGATAGGACAAACACTATCGCACAATCTGACACCAATCCGAGTGACAGACCCCCCACCAAAAGGATGACAAAGCGAAACACACACCGACCACTACCACCAAAAGGATGATAGGACAAACACTATCGCACAATATGACACCAATCCAAGTGACAGACCCCCCACCAAAAGGATGACAGAGCGAAACTCACACCGGCCACTACCACTAAAAGGATGATAGGACAAACACTATCGCACAATCTGACACCAATCCAAGTGATAGACCCCCCACCAAAAGGATGACAGAGAGAAACACACACCGGCCACTACCACCAAAAGGATGATAGGACAAATACTATCGCACAATCTGACACCAATGCAAGTGACAGACCCCCCACCAAAAGGATGACGGAGCAAAACACAAACCGACCACTACCACCAAAAGGATGATAGGACAAACACTATCGCACAATCTGACACCAATCAAAGTGACAGACCCCCCACCAAAAGGATGACGTAGCGAAACTCACACCGGTCACTACCACCAAAAGGATGATAGGACAAACACTATCGCACAATCTGACACCAATCCAAGTGACAGACCCCCCACCAAAAGGATGAGAAAGCGAAACACACACCGGCCACTAGCACCAAAAGGATGATAAGACAAACACTATCGCACAATCTGACACCAATGCAAGTGACAGACCCCCCACCAAAAGGATGACGGAGCGAAACACACACCGACCACTACCACCAAAAGGATGATAGGATAAACACTATTGCACAATTTGACACCAATCAAAGTGACAGACCCCCCACCAAAAGGATGACGGAGCAAAACACACACCGGCCACTACCACCAAAAGGATGATAGGACAAACACTATCGCACAATCTGACACCAATCCAAGTGACAGACCCCCCACCGAAAGGATGACAAAGCGAAACACACACCGACCACTACCACCAAAAGGATGATAGGACAAACACTATCGCACAATATGACACCAACCCAAGTGACAGACCCCCCACCAAAAGGATGACAGAGCGAAACTCACACCGGCCACTACCACCAAAAAGATGATAGGACAAACACTATCGCACAATCTGACACCAATCCAAGTGACAGACCCCCCACCAAAAGGATGACAGAGCGAAACTCACACCGGCCACTACCACCAAAAGGATGATAGGACAAACATTATCGCACAATCTGACACCAATCCAAGTGACAGACCCCCCACCTAAAGGATGACAAAGCGAAACACACACCGACCACCACCACCAAAAGGATGATAGGACAAACACTATCGCATAATATGACACCAAACCAAGTGACAGACCCCCCACCAAAAGGATGACAGAGCGAAACTCACACCGGCCACAACCACCAAAAGGATGATAGGACAAACACTATCGCACAATCTGACACCAATCCAAGTGACAGACCCCCCACCAAAAGGATGACGGAGCGAAACACACACCGGCTACTACCACCAAAAGGATGATAGGACAAACACTATCGCACAATCTGACACTAAGCCAAGTGACAGACCCCCCACCAAAAGGATGACGGAGCGAAACGCACACCGGCCACTACCACCTAAAGAATGATAGGACAAACACTATCGCACAATCTGACACCAATCCAAGTGAAAGACCCCCCACCAAAACGATGACGGAGCGAAACACACACCGACCACTACCACCAAAAGGATGATAGGACAAACACTTTCGCACAATATGACACCAATAAAAGTGACAGACCCCCCACTAAAAGGATGACAGAGAGAAACTCACACCGGCCACTACCACCAAAAGGATGATAGGACAAACACTATCGCACAATCTGACACCAATGCAAGTGACATACCCCCACCAAAAGGATGACGGAGCGAAACACACACCGGCCACTACCACCAAAAGGATGATAGGATAAACACTATTGCACAATCTGACACCAATCAAAGTGACAGACCCCCCCCAAAAGGATGACCGAGCGAAACTCACACCGGCCACTACCACCAAAAGGATGATAGGACAAACACTATCGCACAATCTGACACCAATCAAGGGGACAGACCCCCCACCGAAAGGATGACAAAGCGAAACACACACCGACCACTACCACCAAAAGGATGATAGGACAAACACTATCGCACAATATGACACCAACCCAAGTGACAGACCCCCCACCAAAAGGATGACAAAGCGAAACTCACACCGGCCACTACCACCAAAAGGATGATAGGACAAACACTATCGCACAATCTGACACCAATCCAAGTGACAGACCCCCCACCAAAAGGATGACGGAGCAAAACTCACACCGGCCACTACCACCAAAAGGATGATAGGACAAACACTATCGCACAATCTGACACCAATCCAAGTGACAGACCCCCCACCAAAAGGATGACAAAGCGAAACATACACCGACCACTACCACCAAAAGGATGATAGGACAAACACTATCGCATAATATGACACTAATCCAAGTGACAGACCCCCTACCAAAAGGATGACAGAGCGAAACTCACACCGGCCACTACCACCAAAAGGATGATAGGACAAACACTATCGCACAATCTGACACTAATCCAAGTGACAGACCCCCCACCAAAAGGATGACGGAGCGAAACACACACCGACCACTACCACCTAAAGGATGATAGGACAAACACTATCGCACAATCTGACACCAATCCAAGTGAAAGACCCCCCACCAAAACGATGACGGAGCGAAACACACACCGACCACTACCACCAAAAGGATGATAGGACAAACACTTTCGCACAATATGACACCAATAAAAGTGACAGACCCCCCACCAAAAGGATGACAGAGCGAAACTCACACCAGCCACTACCACCAATAGGATGATAGGACAAACACTATCTCACAATCTGACACCATTGCAAGTGACAGACCCCCCACCAAAAGGATGACGGAGCGAAACACACACTGGCCACTACCACCAAAAGGATGATAGGACAAACACTATCGCACAATCTGACACCAATGCAAGTGACAGACCCCCCACCAAAAGGATGACGGAGCGAAACATACACCGGCCACTACCACCAAAAGATTGATAGGACAAACACTATCGCACAATCTGACACCAATCCAAGTGATAGACCCCCCACCAAAAGGATGACGGAGCGAAACACACACCGGCCACTACCACCAAAAGGATGATAGGACAAACACTATCGCACAATCTGACACCAATCCAAGCGACAAACCCCCCACCAAAAGGATGACAGAGCGAAACACACATCGACCACTACCACCAAAAGGATGATAGGACAAACTCTATCGCACAATCTGACACCAATCCATGTGACAGACCCCCCACCAAAAGGATGACGTAGCGAAACACACACCAGCCACTACCACCAAAAGGATGACAGAGCGAAACACACATCGACAACTATCACCAAAAGGATGATAGGACAAACACTATCGCACAATCTGACACCTATCCAAGTGACAGACCCCCCACCAAAAGGATGACGGAACGAAACACACACCAGCCACTTCCACCAAAAGGATGATAGGAAAAACACTATTGCACAATCTGTCACCAATCCAAGTGACAGACCCCCAACCAAAAGGATGACGGAGCGAAACACACACCGACCACTACCACAAAAAGGATGATAGGACAAACACTATCGCACAATATGACACCAATCCAAGTGACAGACCCCCCACCAAAAGGATGACAGAGCGAAACTCACACCGGCCACTACCACTAAAAAGATGATAGGACAAACACTATCGCACAATCTGACACCATTGCAAGTGACAGACCCCCCACCAAAAGGATGACGGAGCGAAACACACACTGGCCACTACCACGAAAAGGATGATAGGACAAACACTATCGCACAATCTGACACCAATGCAAGTGACAGACCCCCCACCAAAAGGATGACAAAGCGAAACACACACCGACCACTACCACCAAAAGGATGATAGGACAAACACTATCGCATAATATGACACCAATCTAAGTGACAGACCCCCCACCAAAAGGATGACAGAGCGAAACTCACACCGGCCACTACCACCAAAAGGATGATAGGACAGACACTATCGCACAATCTGACACCAATCCAAGTGACAGACCCCCCACCAAAAGGATGACGGAGCGAAACACACAACGGCCACTACCACCAAAAGGATGATATGACAAACACTATCGCACAATCTGACACTAATCCAAGTGACAGACCCCCCACCAAAAGGATGACGGAGCGAAACACACACCGGCCACTACCACCTAAAGGATGATAGGACAAACACTATCGCACAATCTGACACCAATCCAAGTGAAAGACCCCCCACCAAAACGATGACGGAGCGAAACACACACCGACCACTACCACCAAAAGGATGATAGGACAAACACTTTCGCACAATATGACACCAATAAAAGTGACAGACCCCCCACCAAAAGGATGACAGAGCGAAACTCACACCGGCCACTACCACCAAAAGGATGATAGGACAAACACTATCGCACAATCTGACACCATTGCAAGTGATAGACCCCCCACCAAAAGGATGACGGAGCGAAACACACACCGGCCACTACCACCAAAAGGATGATAGGACAAACACTATCGCACAATCTGACACCAATGCAAGTGACAGACCCCCCACCAAAAGGATGACGGAGCGAAACATACACCGGCCACTACCACCAAAAGGATGATAGGACAAACACTATCGCACAATCTGACACCAATCCAAGTGACAGACCCCCCACCAAAAGGATGACGGAGCGAAACACACACCGGCCACTACCACCAAAAGGATGATAGGACAAACACTATCGCACAATCTGACACCAATCCAAGCGACAAACCCCCACCAAAAGGATGACAGAGCGAAACACACATCGACCACTACCACCAAAAGGATGATAGGACAAACTCTATCGCACAATCTGACACCAATCCATGTGACAGACCCCCCACCAAAAGGATGACGTAGCGAAACACACACCAGCCACTACCACCAAAAGGATGATAGGACAAACACAATCGCACAATCTGATGCCAATCCAAGTGACAGTATTCCCACCAAAAGGATGACAGAGCGAAACACACATCGACAACTATCACCAAAAGGATGATAGGACAAACACTATCGCACAATCTGACACCTATCCAAGTGACAGACCCCCCACCAAATGGATGACGGAACGAAACACACACCAGCCACTTCCACCAAAAGGATGATAGGAAAAACACTATTGCACAATCTGTCACCAATCCAAGTGACAGACCCCCAACCAAAAGGATGACGAAGCGAAACACACACTGACCTACACCACAAAAAGGATGATAGGACAAACACTATCGCACAATATGACACCAATCCAAGTGACAGACCCCCCACCAAAAGGATGACAGAGCGAAACTCACACCGGCCACTACCACTAAAAGGATGATAGGACAAACACTATCGCACAATCTGACACCATTGCAAGTGACAGACCCTCCACGAAAAGGATGACGGAGCGAAACACACACTGGCCACTACCACCAAAAGGATGATAGGACAAACACTATCGCACAATCTGACACCAATGCAAATGAAAGACCTCCCACCAAAAGGATGATGGAGCGAAACACACACCGACCACTACCCCCAAAAGGATGATAGGACAAAAACTATCGCACAATCTGACGCCAATCCAAGTGACAGACCCCACACCAAAAGGATGACGGAGCGAAACACACACCGGCCACTACCATCAAAAGGATGATAGGACAAACACTATCGCACAATCTGACACCAATCCAAGTTACAGACCCCCCACCAAAAGGATGACGGAGCGAAACACACACCGGCCACTACCACCAAAAGGATGATAGGACAAACTCTATCGCACAATCTAACACCAATCCAAGTGACAGACCCCCCACCAAAAGGATGGCAGAGCGAAACACACACCGGCCACTACCACCAAAAGGATGATAGGACAAAAACTATCGCACAATCTGACGCCAATCCAAGTGACAGACCCCCCACCAAAAGGATTACGAAGCGAAACACAGACCGGCCACTAACACCAAATGGATGATCGGACAAACACTATCGCAAAATCTGACATCAATGCAAATGACAGACCCCCCACCAAAAGGATGACGGAGCGAAACACACACCGGCCACTACCACCAAAAGGATGATAGGACAAACACTATCGCACAATCTGACACAAATTCAAGTGGCAGACCCCCCCACCAAAAGGATGACGGAGCCAAACACACATCGGCCAGTACCACCAAACGGATGATAGGAAAAACACTATCGCACAATCTGACACCAATCCAAGTGACAGACCCCCCACCAAAAGGATGACGGACCGAAACACACACCGACCACTACCGCCAAAAGGATGATAGGACAGACACTATCGCACAATTTGACGCCAAACCAAGTGACCGACCCCCCACCAAAAGGATGACTGAGCGAAACACACACCGGCCACTACCACAACAAGGATGATAGGACAAACACTATCGCAAAATCTGACATCAATCCATGTGACAGACCCCCCACCAAAAGGATGACGAAGCGAAACACACACCGGCCACTACCACCAAAAGGATGATAGGACAAACACTAACGCACAATCTGTCACCAATCCAAGTGACAGACCCCCCACCAAAAGGATGACGGAGCGAAACACACACCGGCCACTACCACCAAAAGGATGATAGGACAAAAACTATCGCATAATCTGACACCAATCCAAGTGACAGACCCCCCACCAAAAGGATGACAGAGCGAAACTCACACCGACCACTACCACCAAAAGGATGATAGGACAAACACTATCGCACAATATGACACCAATCCAAGTGACAGAGAAACTCACACCGGCCACAACTACCAAAAGGATGATAGGACAAACACTATCGCACAATCTGACACCAATCCAAGTGACAGACCCCCCACCAAAACGATGACGGAGCGAATAACACACCGGCCACTACCACCAAAAGGATGATAGGACAAACACTATCGCACAATCTGACACCAATCCAAGTGACAGACCCCCCACCAAAAGGATGAGGGAGCGAAACACACACCGGCCACTACCACCAAAAGGATGATAGGACAAAAACTATCGCATAATCTGACACCAATCCAAGTGACAGACCCCCCACCAAAAGGATGACAGAGCGAAACTCACACTGACCACTACCACCAAAAGGATGATAGGACAAACACTATCGCACAATATGACACCAATCCAAGTGACAGAGAAACTCACACCGGCCACAACTACCAAAAGGATGATAGGACAAACACTATCGCACAATCTGACACCAATCCAAGTGACAGACCCCCCACCAAAACGATGACGGAGCGAATAACACACCGGCCACTACCACCAAAAGGATGATAGGACAAACACTATCGCACAATCTGACACCAATCCAAGTGACAGACCCCCCACCAAAAGGATGAGGGAGCGAAACACACACCGGCCACTACCACCAAAAGGATGATAGGACAAAAACTATCGCATAATCTGACACCAATCCAAGTGACAGACCCCCCACCAAAAGGATGACAGAGCGAAACTCACACCGACCACTACCACCAAAAGGATGATAGGACAAACACTATCGCACAATATGACACCAATCCAAGTGACAGAGAAACTCACACCGCCCACAACTACCAAAAGGATGATAGGACAAACACTATCGCACAATCTGACACCAATCCAAGTGACAGACCCCCCACCAAAACGATGACGGAGCGAATAACACACCGGCCACTACCACCAAAAGGATGATAGGACAAACACTATCACACAATCTGACACCAATCCAAGTGACAGACCCCCCTCCAAAAGGATGACAAAGCGAAACACACACCGACGACTACCACCAAAAGGATGATAGGACAAACACTATCGCACAATATGACACCAATCCAAGTGACAGACCCCCCACCAAAAGGATGACAGAGCGAAACACACACCGACCACTACCACCAAAAGGATGATAGGACAAACACTATCGCACAATCTGACACCAATGCAAGTGACAGACCCCCACCAAAAGGATGACAGAGCAAAACACACACCGGCCACTACCACCAAAAGGATGATAGGACAAACACTATTGCACAATCTGACACCAATCAAAGTGACAGACCCCCCACCAAAAGGATGACGAAGCGAAACTCACACCGGCCACTACCACCAAAAGGATGATAGGACAAACACTATCGCACAATCTGACACAAATCCAAGTGACAGACCCCCACCAAAAGGATGAGAAAGCGAAACACACACCGGCCACTACCACCAAAAGGATGATAGGACAAACACTATCGCACAATCTGACACCAATGCAAGTGACAGACCCTCCACCAAAAGGATGATGGAGCGAAACACACACCGGCCACTACCACCAAAAGGATGATAGGATAAACACTATTGCACAATCTGACACCAATCAAAGTGACAGACCCCCCACCAAAAGGATGACCGAGCGAAACTCACACCGGCCACTACCACCAAAAGGATGATAGGAAAAACACTATCGCACAATCTGACACCAATCCAAGTGACAGACCCCCCACCGAAAGGATGACAAAGCGAAACACACACCGACCACTACCACCAAAAGGATGATAGGACAAACACTATCGCACAATATGACCCCAACCCAAGTGACAGACCCCCCACCGAAAGGATGACAAAGCGAAACACACACCGACCACTACCACCAAAAGGATGATAGGACAAACACTATCACACAATATGACCCCAACACAAGTGACAGACCCCCCACCAAAAGGATGACAGAGCGAAACTCACACCGGCCACTACCACCAAAAGGATGATAGGACAAACACTATCGCACAATCTGACACCAATCCAAGTGACAGACCCCCCACCAAAAGGATGACGGAGCGAAACTCACACCGGCCACTACCACAAAAAGGATGATAGGACAAACACTATCGCACAATCTGACACCAATCCAAATGACAGACCCCCCACCAAAAGGATGACAGAGCGAAACTCACACCGGCCACTACCACCAAAAGGATAATAGGACAAACACTATCGCACAATCTGACAGTAATCCAAGTGACAGACCCCCCACCAAAAGGATGATGGAGCGAAACACACAACGGCCACTACCACCTAAAGGATGATAGGACAAACACTATCGCACAATCTGACACCAATCCAAGTGAAAGACCCCCCACCAAAACGATGACGGAGCGAAACACACACCGACCACTACCACCAAAAGGATGATAGGACAAACACTTTCGCACAATATGACACCAATAAAAGTGACAGACCCCCCACCAAAAGGATGACAGAGCGAAACTCACACCGGCCACTACCACCAAAAGGATGATAGGACAAACACTATCGCACAATCTGACACCATTGCAAGTGACAGACCCCCCACCAAAAGGGTGACGGAGCGAAACACACACCGGCCACTACCACCAAAAGGATGATAGGACAAACACTATCGCACAATCTGACACTAATGCAAGTGACAGACCCCCCACCAAAAGGATGATGGAGCGAAACACACACCGGCCACTACCACCAAAAGGATGATAGGACAAACACTATCGCACAATCTGACACCAATCCAAGTGACAAACCCCCCACCAAAAGGATGACGGAGCGAAACACACACCGGCCACTACCACCAAAAGGATGATAGGACAAATACTATCGCACAATCTGACACCAATCCAAGTGACAAACCCCCCACCAAAAGGATGACAGAGCGAAACACACATCGACCACTACCACCAAAAGGATGATAGGACAAACTCTATCGCACAATCTGACACCAATCCATGTGACAGACCCCACACCAAAAGGATGACGGAGCGAAACACACATCGGCCACTACCACCAAAAGGATGATAGGACAAACACTATCGCAAAATCTGACATCAATCCAAGTGACAGACCCCCCACCAAAAGGATGACGGAGCGAAACACACACCGGCCACTACCGCCAAAAGGATGATAGGACAGACACTATTGCATAATTTGACGCCAAACCAATTGACAGACCCCCCACCAAAAGGTTGACGGAGTGAAACACACACCGGCCACTACCACCAAAAGGATGATAGGACAAACACTATCGCAAAATCTGACATCAATCCAAGTGACAGACACCCCATCAAAAGGATGACGGAGTGAAACACACACCGGCCACTACCACCAAAAGGATGATAGGACAAACACTATCGCACAATCTGACACCAATCCAAGTGACAGACCCCCCACCAAAAGGATGACGGAGGAAAACACACACCGGCTAGTTCCACCAAAAGGATGATAGGACAAACACTATCGCACAATCTGACACCAATCCAAGTGACAGACCCCCCCACCAAAAGGATGACGGAGCGAAACACACACCGGCCACTACCACCAAAAGGATGATAGGACAAACACTATCGCACAATCTGACACCAATCCAAGTGGCAGACCCCCCACCAAAAGGGTGGCGGAGCGAAACACACACCGGCCACTACCACCTAAAGAATGATAGGACAAACACTATCGCACAATCTAACGCCAATCCAAGTGACAGACCCCCCACCAAAAGGATGACGAAGCGAAACACAGACCGACCACTACCACCAAGTGGATGATCGGACAAACACTATCGCAAAATCTGACATCAATGCAAATGACAGACCCCCCACCAAAAGGATGACGGAGCGAAACACACACCGGCCACTACCACCAAAAGGATGATAGGACAAACACTATCGCACAATCTGACACAAATTCAAGTGGCATACCCCCCCCCCCCCCACCAAAAGGATGACGGAGCGAAACACACACCGGCCAGTACCACCAAAAGGATGATAGGAAAAACACTATCTCACAATCTGACACCAATCCAAGTGACAGACCCCCCACCAAAAGGATGACGGACCGAAACACACACCGACCACTACCGCCAAAAGGATGATAGGACAGACACTATCGCACAATTTGACGCCAAACCAAGTGACAGACCCCCCACCAAAATGATGACTGAGCGAAACACACACCGGCCACTACCACCACAAGGATGATAGGACAAACACTATCGCAAAATCTGACATCAATCCATGTGACAGACCCCCCACCAAAAGGATGACGGAGCGAAACACACACCGACCACTACCACCAAAATGATGATAGGACAAACACTATCGCACAATCTGACACCAATCCAAGTGACAGACCCCCCACCAAAAGGATGACTACGCGAAACACACACCGGCCAGTACCACCAAAAGGATGATAGGACAAACACTATCGCACAATCTGACACCTTCCAAGTGACAGACCCCCCACCAAAAGGATGACGGACCGAAACACACACCGACCACTACCGCCAAAAGGATGATAGGACATACACTATCGCACAATTTGACACCAAACCAAGTGACAGACCCCCCACCAAAAGGATGACGGAGCAAAACACACACCGGCCACTACCACCAAAAGGATGATAGGACAAACACTATCGCAAAATATGACATCAATCCAAGTGACAGACCTCCCACCAAAAGGATGACGGAGCGAAACACACACCGGCCACTACCACCAAAAGGATGATAGGACAAACACTATCGCACAATCTAACACCAATCCAAGCGACAGACCCCCCACCAAAAGGATGACGGAGCGAAACACACACCGAGCAGTACCACCAAAAGGATGATAGAACAAACAATATCGCACAATCTGACACCAATCCAAGTGAAAGACCCCCCCCCCCCCCAAAAGGATGACGGAGCGAAACACACACCGGCCACTACCAGAAAAAGGATGATAGGACAAACACTATCGCACAATCTGACACCAATCCAAGTCACAGATCCCCCACCAAAAGGGTGGCGGAGCGAAACACACACCGGCAACTACCACCAAAAGGATGATAAGACAAACACTATCGCACAATCTGACGCCAATCCAAGTGACAGACCCCCCACCAAAAGGATGACAGAATGAAACACACACCGGCCACTACCACCAAAAGGATGATAGGACAAACACTATCGCACAATCTGACACAAATCCAAGTGACAGACCCCCCACCAAAAGGATGACGAAGCGAAACACACACCGGCCACTACCACCAAAAGGATGATAGGACAAACATTATCGCACAATCTGACACCAATCCAAGTGACAGACCCCCCACCAAAAGGGTGGCGGAGCGAAACACACACCGGCCACTACCACCAAAAGGATGATAGGACAAACACTATCGTACAATCTGACGCCAATCCAAGTGACAGACCCCCCACCAAAAGGATGACGGAACGAAACACACACCGGCCACTACCACCAAAAGGATGATAGGACAAACACTATCGCACAATCTGACACCAATCCAAGTGACAGACCCCCCACCAAAAGGATGACGGAGCGAAACACACACCGGCCACTTCCACCAAAAGGATGATATGACAAACACTATCCCACAATTTGACGCCAAACCAAGTGACAGACCCCCCACCAAAAGGATGACGGAGCGAAACACACACCGGCCACTACCACCAAAAGGATGATAGGACAAACACTATCGCACAATCTGACACAAATTCAAGTGACAGACCCCCCACCAAAAGGATGACGGAGCGAAACACACACCGGCCAGTACCACCAAAAGGATGATAGGACAAACACTATCGCACAATCTGACACCAATCCAAGTGACAGACCCCCCACCAAAAAGATGACGGACCGAAACACACACCGACCAATACCGCCAAAAGGATGATAGGACAGACACTATCGCACAATTTGACGCCAAACCAAGTGACAGGGCCCCCACCAAAAGGATGATGGAGCGAAACACACACCGGCCACTACCACCAAAAGGATGATAGGACCAACGCTATCGCAAAATATGACATCAATCCAAGTGACAGACCCCCACCAAAAGGATGACGGACCGAAACACACACCGACCACTACCGCCAAAAGGATGATAGGACATACACTATCGCACAATTTGACACCAAACCAAGTGACAGACCCCCCACCAAAAGGATGACGGAGCAAAACACACACCGGCCACTACCACCAAAAGGATGATAGGACAAACACTATCGCAAAATATGACATCAATCCAAGTGACAGACCTCCCACCAAAAGGATGACGGAGCGAAACACACACCGGCCACTACCACCAAAAGGATGATAGGACAAACACTATCGCACAATCTAACACCAATCCAAGCGACAGACCCCCCACCAAAAGGATGACGGAGCGAAACACACACCGAGCAGTACCACCAAAAGGATGATAGAACAAACAATATCGCACAATCTGACACCAATCCAAGTGAAAGACCCCCCCCCCCCCCCAAAAGGATGACGGAGCGAAACACACACCGGCCACTACCAGAAAAAGGATGATAGGACAAACACTATCGCACAATCTGACACCAATCCAAGTCACAGATCCCCCACCAAAAGGGTGGCGGAGCGAAACACACACCGGCAACTACCACCAAAAGGATGATAAGACAAACACTATCGCACAATCTGACGCCAATCCAAGTGACAGACCCCCCACCAAAAGGATGACAGAATGAAACACACACCGGCCACTACCACCAAAAGGATGATAGGACAAACACTATCGCACAATCTGACACAAATCCAAGTGACAGACCCCCCACCAAAAGGATGACGAAGCGAAACACACACCGGCCACTACCACCAAAAGGATGATAGGACAAACATTATCGCACAATCTGACACCAATCCAAGTGACAGACCCCCCACCAAAAGGGTGGCGGAGCGAAACACACACCGGCCACTACCACCAAAAGGATGATAGGACAAACACTATCGTACAATCTGACGCCAATCCAAGTGACAGACCCCCCACCAAAAGGATGACGGAACGAAACACACACCGGCCACTACCACCAAAAGGATGATAGGACAAACACTATCGCACAATCTGACACCAATCCAAGTGACAGACCCCCCACCAAAAGGATGACGGAGCGAAACACACACCGGCCACTTCCACCAAAAGGATGATATGACAAACACTATCCCACAATTTGACGCCAAACCAAGTGACAGACCCCCCACCAAAAGGATAACGGAGCGAAACACACACCGGCCACTACCACCAAAAGGATGATAGGACAAACACTATCGCACAATCTGACACAAATTCAAGTGACAGACCCCCCACCAAAAGGATGACGGAGCGAAACACACACCGGCCAGTACCACCAAAAGGATGATAGGACAAACACTATCGCACAATCTGACACCAATCCAAGTGACAGACCCCCCACCAAAAAGATGACGGACCGAAACACACACCGACCAATACCGCCAAAAGGATGATAGGACAGACACTATCGCACAATTTGACGCCAAACCAAGTGACAGGGCCCCCACCAAAAGGATGATGGAGCGAAACACACACCGGCCACTACCACCAAAAGGATGATAGGACCAACGCTATCGCAAAATATGACATCAATCCAAGTGACAGACCCCCACCAAAAGGATGACGGAGCGAAACACACACCGGCCACTACCACCAAAAGGATGATAGGACAAACACTATCGCACAATCTGACACCAATCCAAGTGACAGACCCCCCACCAAAAGGATGACGGAGCGAAACACACACCGGCCAGTACCACCAAAAGGATGATAGGACAAACACTATCGCACAATCTGACACCAATCAAGTGACAGACCCCTGACCAAAAGGATGACGGACGGAAACACACACCGGCCACTACCACCAAAAGGATGATAGGACAAACACTATCGCAAAATATGACAACAATCCAAGTGACAAACCTCCCACCAAAAGGATGACGGAGCGAAACACACACCAGCCACTACCACCAAAAGGATGATAGGACAAAAACTATCGCACAATCTGACACCAATCCAAGTGACAGACCCCCCACCAAAAGGATGACGGAGCGAAACACACACCGGCTAGTACCACCAAAAGGATGATAGGACAAACACTATCGCACAATCTGACACCAATCCAAGTGACAGACCCCCCACCAAAAGGATGACGGAGCGAAACACACACCGGCCACTACCACCAAAAGGATGATAGGACAAACACTATCGCACAATCTGACACCAATCCAAGTGACAGACCCCCCACCAAAAGGGTGGCGGAGTGAAACACACACCGGCCACTACCACCAAAAGGATGATAGGACAAACACTATCGCACAATCTGACGCCAATCCAAGTGACAGACCCCCCACCAAAAGGATGACGGAACAAAACACATACCGGCCACTACCACCAAAAGGATGATAGGACAAACACTATCGCACAATCTGACACCAATCCAAGTGACAGACCCCCCGCCAAAAGGATGACGAAGCGAAACACACACCGGCCACTACCACCAAAAGGATGATAGGACAAACACTATCGCACAATCTGACACCAATCCAAGTGACAGACCCCCCACCAAAAGGGTGGCGGAGCAAAACACACACCGGCCACTACCACCAAAAGGATGATAGGACAAACACTATCGCACAATCTGACACCAATCCAAGTGATAAACCCCCCACCAAAAGGATGACGGAGCGAAACACACACCGGCCACTTCCACCAAAAGGATGATACGACAAACACTATCCCACAATTTGACGCCAAACCAAGTGACAGACCCCCCACCAAAAGGATGACGGAGCGAAACACACACCGGCCACTACCACCAAAAGGATGATAGGATAAACACTATCGCAAAATCTGACATCAATCCAAGTGACAGACCCCCCACCAAAAGGATGACGGAGCGAAATACACACCGGCCACTACCACCAAAAGGATGATAGGACAAACACTATCGCACAATCTGACACCAATCCAAGTGACAAACCCCCCACCAAAAGGGTGGCGGAGCGAAACACACACCGGCCACTACCACCAAAAGGATGATAGGACAAACACTATCGGCCAATCTGACGCCAAACCAAGTGACAGACCCCCCACCAAAAGGATGACAGAGCGAAACACACACCGGCCACTACCACCAAAAGGATGATAGGACAAACACTATCGGCCAATCTGACACCAATCCAAGTGACAGACCCCCCACCAAAAGGATGACGGAGCAAAACACACACCGACCAGTACCACCAAAAGGATGATAGGACAAACACTATCGCACAATCTGACACCAATCCAAGTGACAGACCCCCCACCAAAAGGATGACGGAGCGAAATACACACCGGCCACTACCACCAAAAGGATGATAGGACAAACACTATCGCACAATCTGACACCAATCCAAGTGACAAACCCCCCACCAAAAGGGTGGCGGAGCGAAACACACACCGGCCACTACCACCAAAAGGATGATAGGACAAACACTATCGCACAATCTGACGCCAATCCAAGTGACAGACCCCCCACCAAAAGGATGACGGAGCGAAACACACACCGACTAGTACCACCAAAAGGATGATAGGACAAACACTATCGCACAATCTGACACCAATCCAAGTGACAGACCCCCCACCAAAAGGATGACGGAGCGAAACACACACCGGCCACTACCACCAAAAGGATGATAGGACAAACACTATCGCACAATCTGACACCAATCCAAGTGACAGACCCCCCACCAAAAGGGTGGCGGAGTGAAACACACACCGGCCACTACCACCAAAAGGATGATAGGACAAACACTATCGCACAATCTGACGCCAATCCAAGTGACAGACCCCCCACCAAAAGGATGACGGAACAAAACACACACCGGCCACTACCACCAAAAGGATGATAGGACAAACACTATCGCACAATCTGACACCAATCCAAGTGACAGACCCCCCGCCAAAAGGATGACGAAGCGAAACACACACCGGCCACTACCACCAAAAGGATGATAGGACAAACACTATCGCACAATCTGACACCAATCCAAGTGACAGACCCCCCACCAAAAGGGTGGCGGAGCAAAACACACACCGGCCACTACCACCAAAAGGATGATAGGACAAACACTATCGCACAATCTGACACCAATCCAAGTGATAAACCCCCCACCAAAAGGATGACGGAGCGAAACACACACCGGCCACTTCCACCAAAAGGATGATAGGACAAACACTATCCCACAATTTGATGCCAAACCAAGTGACAGACCCCCCACCAAAAGGATGACGGAGCGAAACACACACCGGCCACTACCACCAAAAGGATGATAGGATAAACACTATCGCAAAATCTGACGTCAATCCAAGTGACAGACCCCCCACCAAAAGGATGACGGAGCGAAATACACACCGGCCACTACCACCAAAAGGATGATAGGACAAACACTATCGCACAATCTGACACCAATCCAAGTGACAAACCCCCCACCAAAAGGGTGGCGGAGCGAAACACACACCGGCCACTACCACCAAAAGGATGATAGGACAAACACTATCGGCCAATCTGACGCCAAACCAAGTGACAGACCCCCCACCAAAAGGATGACAGAGCGAAACACACACCGGCCACTACCACCAAAAGGATGATAGGACAAACACTATCGGCCAATCTGACACCAATCCAAGTGACAGACCCCCCACCAAAAGGATGACAGAGCGAAACTCACACCGGCCACTACCACCAAAAGGATGATAGGACAAACACTATCGCACAATCTGACACCAATCCAAGTGACAAACCCCCCACCAAAAGGATGACAGAGCGAAACACACATCGACCACTACCACCAAAAGGATGATAGGACAAACTCTATCGCACAATCTGACACCAATCCATGTGACAGACCCCACACCAAAAGGATGACGGAGCGAAACACACATCGGCCACTACCACCAAAAGGATGATAGGACAAACACTATCGCAAAATCTGACATCAATCCAAGTGACAGACCCCCCACCAAAAGGATGACGGAGCGAAACACACACCGGCCACTACCGCCAAAAGGATGATAGGACAGACACTATTGCATAATTTGACGCCAAACCAATTGACAGACCCCCCACCAAAAGGTTGACGGAGTGAAACACACACCGGCCACTACCACCAAAAGGATGATAGGACAAACACTATCGCCAAATCTGACATCAATCCAAGTGACAGACACCCCATCAAAAGGATGACGGAGTGAAACACACACCGGCCACTACCACCAAAAGGATGATAGGACAAACACTATCGCACAATCTGACACCAATCCAAGTGACAGACCCCCCACCAAAAGGATGACGGAGGAAAACACACACCGGCTAGTTCCACCAAAAGGATGATAGGACAAACACTATCGCACAATCTGACACCAATCCAAGTGACAGACCCCCCCACCAAAAGGATGACGGAGCGAAACACACACCGGCCACTACCACCAAAAGGATGATAGGACAAACACTATCGCACAATCTGACACCAATCCAAGTGGCAGACCCCCCACCAAAAGGGTGGCGGAGCGAAACACACACCGGCCACTACCACCTAAAGAATGATAGGACAAACACTATCGCACAATCTGACGCCAATCCAAGTGACAGACCCCCCACCAAAAGGATGACGAAGCGAAACACAGACCGACCACTACCACCAAGTGGATGATCGGACAAACACTATCGCAAAATCTGACATCAATGCAAATGACAGACCCCCCACCAAAAGGATGACGGAGCGAAACACACACCGGCCACTACCACCAAAAGGATGATAGGACAAACACTATCGCACAATCTGACACAAATTCAAGTGGCATACCCCCCCACCAAAAGGATGACGGAGCGAAACACACACCGGCCAGTACCACCAAAAGGATGATAGGAAAAACACTATCTCACAATCTGACACCAATCCAAGTGACAGACCCCCCACCAAAAGGATGACGGACCGAAACACACACCGACCACTACCGCCAAAAGGATGATAGGACAGACACTATCGCACAATTTGACGCCAAACCAAGTGACAGACCCCCCACCAAAATGATGACTGAGCGAAACACACACCGGCCACTACCACCACAAGGATGATAGGACAAACACTATCGCAAAATCTGACATCAATCCATGTGACAGACCCCCCACCAAAAGGATGACGGAGCGAAACACACACCGACCACTACCACCAAAATGATGATAGGACAAACACTATCGCACAATCTGACACCAATCCAAGTGACAGACCCCCCACCAAAAGGATGACTACGCGAAACACACACCGGCCAGTACCACCAAAAGGATGATAGGACAAACACTATCGCACAATCTGACACCTTCCAAGTGACAGACCCCCCACCAAAAGGATGACGGACCGAAACACACACCGACCACTACCGCCAAAAGGATGATAGGACAGACACTATCGCACAATTTGACACCAAACCAAGTGACAGACCCCCCACCAAAAGGATGACGGAGCAAAACACACACCGGCCACTACCACCAAAAGGATGATAGGACAAACACTATCGCAAAATATGACATCAATCCAAGTGACAGACCTCCCACCAAAAGGATGACGGAGCGAAACACACACCGGCCACTACCACCAAAAGGATGATAGGACAAACACTATCGCACAATCTAACACCAATCCAAGCGACAGACCCCCCACCAAAAGGATGACGGAGCGAAACACACACCGACCAGTACCACCAAAAGGATGATAGAACAAACAATATCGCACAATCTGACACCAATCCAAGTGAAAGACCCCCCCCCCCCCCAAAAGGATGACGGAGCGAAACACACACCGGCCACTACCAGAAAAAGGATGATAGGACAAACACTATCGCACAATCTGACACCAATCCAAGTGACAGACCCCCCACCAAAAGGATGACGGAGCGAAACACACACCGGCCACTACCACCAAAAGGATGATAGGACAAACATTATCGCACAATCTGACACCAATCCAAGTGACAGACCCCCCACCAAAAGGGTGGCGGAGCGAAACACACACCGGCCACTACCACCAAAAGGATGATAGGACAAACACTATCGTACAATCTGACGCCAATCCAAGTGACAGACCCCCCACCAAAAGGATGACGGAACGAAACACACACCGGCCACTACCACCAAAAGGATGATAGGACAAACACTATCGCACAATCTGACACCAATCCAAGTGACAGACCCCCCACCAAAAGGATGACGGAGCGAAACACACACCGGCCACTTCCACCAAAAGGATGATATGACAAACACTATCCCACAATTTGACGCCAAACCAAGTGACAGACCCCCCACCAAAAGGATGACGGAGCGAAACACACACCGGCCACTACCACCAAAAGGATGATAGGACAAACACTATCGCACAATCTGACACAAATTCAAGTGACAGACCCCCCACCAAAAGGATGACGGAGCGAAACACACACCGGCCAGTACCACCAAAAGGATGATAGGACAAACACTATCGCACAATCTGACACCAATCCAAGTGACAGACCCCCCACCAAAAAGATGACGGACCGAAACACACACCGACCAATACCACCAAAAGGATGATAGGACAGACACTATCGCACAATTTGACGCCAAACCAAGTGACAGGGCCCCCACCAAAAGGATGATGGAGCGAAACACACACCGGCCACTACCACCAAAAGGATGATAGGACCAACGCTATCGCAAAATATGACATCAATCCAAGTGACAGACCCCCACCAAAAGGATGACGGAGCGAAACACACACCGGCCACTACCACCAAAAGGATGATAGGACAAACACTATCGCACAATCTGACACCAATCCAAGTGACAGACCCCCCACCAAAAGGATGACGGAGCGAAACACACACCGGCCAGTACCACCAAAAGGATGATAGGACAAACACTATCGCACAATCTGACACCAATCAAGTGACAGACCCCCGACCAAAAGGATGACGGACGGAAACACACACCGGCCACTACCACCAAAAGGATGATAGGACAAACACTATCGCAAAATATGACAACAATCCAAGTGACAAACCTCCCACCAAAAGGATGACGGAGCGAAACACACACCAGCCACTACCACCAAAAGGATGATAGGACAAAAACTATCGCACAATCTGACACCAATCCAAGTGACAGACCCCCCACCAAAAGGATGACGGAGCCAAACACACACCGGCTAGTACCACCAAAAGGATGATAGGACAAACACTATCGCACAATCTGACACCAATCCAAGTGACAGACCCCCCACCAAAAGGATGACGGAGCGAAACACACACCGGCCACTACCACCAAAAGGATGATAGGACAAACACTATCGCACAATCTGACACCAATCCAAGTGACAGACCCCCCACCAAAAGGGTGGCGGAGTGAAACACACACCGGCCACTACCACCAAAAGGATGATAGGACAAACACTATCGCACAATCTGACGCCAATCCAAGTGACAGACCCCCCACCAAAAGGATGACGGAACAAAACACATACCGGCCACTACCACCAAAAGGATGATAGGACAAACACTATCGCACAATCTGACACCAATCCAAGTGACAGACCCCCCGCCAAAAGGATGACGAAGCGAAACACACACCGGCCACTACCACCAAAAGGATGATAGGACAAACACTATCGCACAATCTGACACCAATCCAAGTGACAGACCCCCCACCAAAAGGGTGGCGGAGCAAAACACACACCGGCCACTACCACCAAAAGGATGATAGGACAAACACTATCGCACAATCTGACACCAATCCAAGTGATAAACCCCCCACCAAAAGGATGACGGAGCGAAACACACACCGGCCACTTCCACCAAAAGGATGATACGACAAACACTATCCCACAATTTGACGCCAAACCAAGTGACAGACCCCCCACCAAAAGGATGACGGAGCGAAACACACACCAGCCACTACCACCAAAAGGATGATAGGATAAACACTATCGCAAAATCTGACATCAATCCAAGTGACAGACCCCCCACCAAAAGGATGACGGAGCGAAATACACACCGGCCACTACCACCAAAAGGATGATAGGACAAACACTATCGCACAATCTGACACCAATCCAAGTGACAAACCCCCCACCAAAAGGGTGGCGGAGCGAAACACACACCGGCCACTACCACCAAAAGGATGATAGGACAAACACTATCGGCCAATCTGACGCCAAACCAAGTGACAGACCCCCCACCAAAAGGATGACAGAGCGAAACACACACCGGCCACTACCACCAAAAGGATGATAGGACAAACACTATCGGCCAATCTGACACCAATCCAAGTGACAGACCCCCCACCAAAAGGATGACGGAGCAAAACACACACCGACCAGTACCACCAAAAGGATGATAGGACAAACACTATCGCACAATCTGACACCAATCCAAGTGACAGACCCCCCACCAAAAGGATGACGGAGCGAAATACACACCGGCCACTACCACCAAAAGGATGATAGGACAAACACTATCGCACAATCTGACACCAATCCAAGTGACAAACCCCCCACCAAAAGGGTGGCGGAGCGAAACACACACCGGCCACTACCACCAAAAGGATGATAGGACAAACACTATCGCACAATCTGACGCCAATCCAAGTGACAGACCCCCCACCAAAAGGATGACGGAGCGAAACACACACCGACTAGTACCACCAAAAGGATGATAGGACAAACACTATCGCACAATCTGACACCAATCCAAGTGACAGACCCCCCACCAAAAGGATGACGGAGCGAAACACACACCGGCCACTACCACCAAAAGGATGATAGGACAAACACTATCGCACAATCTGACACCAATCCAAGTGACAGACCCCCCACCAAAAGGGTGGCGGAGTGAAACACACACCGGCCACTACCACCAAAAGGATGATAGGACAAACACTATCGCACAATCTGACGCCAATCCAAATGACAGACCCCCCACCAAAAGGATGACGGAACAAAACACACACCGGCCACTACCACCAAAAGGATGATAGGACAAACACTATCGCACAATCTGACACCAATCCAAGTGACAGACCCCCCGCCAAAAGGATGACGAAGCGAAACACACACCGGCCACTACCACCAAAAGGATGATAGGACAAACACTATCGCACAATCTGACACCAATCCAAGTGACAGACCCCCCACCAAAAGGGTGGCGGAGCAAAACACACACCGGCCACTACCACCAAAAGGATGATAGGACAAACACTATCGCACAATCTGACACCAATCCAAGTGATAAACCCCCCACCAAAAGGATGACGGAGCGAAACACACACCGGCCACTTCCACCAAAAGGATGATAGGACAAACACTATCCCACAATTTGACGCCAAACCAAGTGACAGACCCCCCACCAAAAGGATGACGGAGCGAAACACACACCGGCCACTACCACCAAAAGGATGATAGGATAAACACTATCGCAAAATCTGACATCAATCCATGTGACAGACCCCCCACCAAAAGGATGACGGAGCGAAACACACACCGACCACTACCACCAAAAGGATGATAGGACAAACACTATCGCACAATCTGACACCAATCCAAGTGACAGACCCCCCACCAAAAGGATGGCAGAGCGAAACACACACCGACCACTACCACCAAAAGGATGATAGGACAAACACTATCGGCCAATCTGACACCTATCCAAGTGACAGACCCCCCACCAAAAGGATGACGGAGCAAAACACACACCGACCAGTACCACCAAAAGGATGATAGGACAAACACTATCACACAATCTGACACCAATCCAAGTGACAGACCCCCCACCAAAAGGATGACGGAGCGAAACACACACCGGCCACTACCACCAAAAGGATGATAGGACAAACACTATCGCACAATCTGACACCAATCCAAGTGACAAACCCCCCACCAAAAGGGTGGCGGAGCGAAACACACACCGGCCACTACCACCAAAAGGATGATAGGACAAACACTATCGCACAATCTGACACCAATCCAAGTGACAGACCCCCCACCAAAAGGATGACGGAGCGAAACACACACCGGACACTACCACCAAATGGATGATAGGACAAACACTATCACACAATCTGACGCCAATCCAAGTGACAGACCTACCACCAAAAGGATGACGGAGCGAAACACACACCGACCACTTCCACCAAAAAGATGATAGGACAAACACTATCCCACAATCCGACACCGATCCAAGTGACAGACCCCGCACCAAAAGGATGACGAAGCGACACACACACCAGTCACTACAACCAAAAGGATGATAGGACAAACACTATCGCACAATCTGACACCAATCCAAGTGACAGACCCCCCACCAAAAGGGTCGCGGAGCGAAACACACACCGGCCACTACCACCAAAAGGATGATAGGACAAACACTATCGCACAATCTGATGCCAATCCAAGTGACAGACCCCCCACCAAAAGGATGACAGAGCGAAACACACACCGGCCAGTACCACCAAAAGGATGATAGGACAAACACTATCGCACAATCTGACACAAATCCAAGTGACAGACCCCCCACCAAAAGGATGACAGACTAAAACACACACCGACCACTACCGCCAAAAGGATGATAGGACAGACACTATCGCACAATTTGACGCCAAACCAAGTGACAGACCCCCCACCAAAAGGATCACGGAGCGAAACACACACCGGCCACTACCACCAAAAGGATGATAGGACAAACACTATCGCACAATCTGACGCCAATCCAAGTGACAGACCCCTCACCAAAAGGATGACGGAGCGAAACACACACCGACTAGTACCACCAAAAGGATGATAGGACAAACACTATCGCACAATCTGACACCAATCCAAGTGACAGACCCCCCACCAAAAGGATGACGGAGCGAAACACACACCGACCACTACCACCAAAAGGATGATAGGACAAACACTATCGCACAATCTGACGCCAATCCAAGTGACAGACCCCCCACCAAAAGGATGAAGGAGCGAAACACACACCGGCCACTGCCACCAAATGGATGATAGGACAAACACTATCCCACAATTTGACGCCAATCCAAGTGACAGACCCCCCACCAAAAGGATGACGGAGCGAAACACACACCGGCCACTACCACCAAATGGATGATAGGACAAACACTATCGCACAATCTGACACCGATCCAAGTGACAGACCCCCCACCAAAAGGATGACGAAGCGACACACACACCGGTCACTACAACCAAAAGGATGATAGGACAAACACTATCGCACAATCTGACACCAATCCAAGTGACAGACCCCCCACCAAAAGGGTCGCGGAGCGAAACACACACCGGCCACTACCACCAAAAGGATGATAGGACAAACACTATCGCACAATCTGATGCCAATCCAAGTGACAGACCCCCCACCAAAAGGATGACGGAGCGAAATACACACCGGCCAGTACCACCAAAAGGATGATAGGACAAACACTATCGCACAATCTGACACCAATCCAAGTGATAAAGCCCCCACCAAAAGGATGACGGAGCGAAACACACACCGGCCACTTCCACCAAAAGGATGATAGGACAAACACTATCCCACAATTTGACGCCAAACCAAGTGACAGACCCCCCACCAAAAGGATGACGGAGCGAAACACACACCGTCCACTACCACCAAAAGGATGATAGGATAAACACTATCGCAAAATATGACATCAATCCAAGTGACAGACCCCCCACCAAAAGGATGACGGAGCGAAACACACACCGACCACTACCACCAAAAGGATGATAGGACAAACACTAACGCACAATCTGACACCAATCCAAGTGACAGACCCCCCACCAAAAGGATGGCAGAGCGAAACACACACCGACCACTACCACCAAAAGGATGATAGGACAAACACTACCGGCCAATCTGACACCTATCCAAGTGACAGACCCCCCACCAAAAGGATGACGGAGCAAAACACACACCGACCAGTACCACCAAAAGGATGATAGGACAAACACTATCACACAATCTGACACCAATCCAAGTGACAGACCCCCCACCAAAAGGATGACGGAGCGAAACACACACCGGCCACTACCACCAAAAGGATGATAGGACAAACACTATCGCACAATCTGACACCAATCCAAGTGACAAACCCCCCACCAAAAGGGTGGCGGAGCGAAACACACACCGGCCACTACCACCAAAAGGATGATAGGACAAACACTATCGCACAATCTGACACCAATCCAAGTGACAGACCCCCCACCAAAAGGATGACGGAGCGAAACACACACCGGACACTACCACCAAATGGATGATAGGACAAACACTATCACACAATCTGACGCCAATCCAAGTGACAGACCTACCACCAAAAGGATGACGGAGCGAAACACACACCGACCACTTCCACCAAAAAGATGATAGGACAAACACTATCCCACAATCCGACACCGATCCAAGTGACAGACCCCGCACCAAAAGGATGACGAAGCGACACACACACCAGTCACTACAACCAAAAGGATGATAGGACAAACACTATCGCACAATCTGACACCAATCCAAGTGACAGACCCCCCACCAAAAGGGTCGCGGAGCGAAACACACACCGGCCACTACCACCAAAAGGATGATAGGACAAACACTATCGCACAATCTGATGCCAATCCAAGTGACAGACCCCCCACCAAAAGGATGACGGAGCGAAACACACACCGGCCAGTACCACCAAAAGGATGATAGGACAAACACTATCGCACAATCTGACACAAATCCAAGTGACAGACCCCCCACCAAAAGGATGACAGACTAAAACACACACCGACCACTACCGCCAAAAGGATGATAGGACAGACACTATCGCACAATTTGACGCCAAACCAAGTGACAGACCCCCCACCAAAAGGATGACAGAGCGAAACACACACCGGCCACTACCACCAAAAGGATGATAGGACAAACACTATCGCAAAATCTGACATCAATCCAAGTGACAGACCCCCCACCAAAAGGATGACGGAGAGAAACACACACCGGCCAGTACCACCAAAAGGATGATAGGACAAACACTATCGCAAAATCTGACATCAATCCAAGTGACAGACCCCCCACCAAAAGGATGACGGAGCGAAACACACACCGACCACTACCACCAAAAGGATGATAGGACAAACACTATCGCACAATCTGACACCAATCCAAGTGACAGACCCCCCACCAAAAGGATGGCAGAGCAAAACACACATCGGCCACTACCACCAAAAGGATGATAGGACAAACACTATCGGCCAATCTGACACCAATCCAAGTGACAGACCCCCCACCAAAAGGATGACGGAGCGAAACACACACCGGCCAGTACCACCAAAAGGATGATAGGACAAACACTATCGCACAATCTGACACCAATCCAAGTGACAGACCCCCCACCAAAAGGATGACGGAGCGAAACACACACCGACCACTACCACCAAAAGGATGATAGGACAAACACTATCGCACAATCTGACACCAATCCAAGTGACAAACCCCCCACCAAAAGGGTGGCGGAGCGACACAAACACCGGCCACTACCACCAAAAGGATGATAGGACAAACACTATCGCACAATCTGGCGCCAATCCAAGTGACAGACCCCCCACCAAAAGGATGACGGAGCGAAACACACACCGGCCACTACCACCAAATGGATGATAGGACTAACACTCTAGCACAATCTGACACCGATCCAAGTGACAGACCCCCAACCAAAAGGATGACGAAGTGAAACACACACCGGTCACTACCACCAAAAGGATGATAGGACAAACACTATCGCACAATCTGACACCAATCCAAGTGACAGACCCCCCACCAAAAGGGTCGCGGAGCGAAACACACACCGGCCACTTCCACCAAAAGGATGATAGGACAAACACTATCGCAAAATCTGACATCAATCCAAGTGACAGACCCCCCACCAAAAGGGTGACGGAGCGAAACACACACCGGCCACTACCACCACATGGATAATAGGACAAACACTATCGCACAATCTGACACCGATCCAAGTGACAGACCCCCCACCAAAAGGATGACGAAGCGACACACACACCGGTCACTACAACCAAAAGGATTATAGGACAAACACTGTCGCACAATCTGACACCAATCCAAGTGACAGACCCCCCACCAAAAGGGTCGCGGAGCGAAACACATACCGGCCACTACCACCAAAAGGATGATAGGACAAACACTATCGCACAATCTGATGCCAATCCAAGTGACAGACCCCCCACCAAAAGGATGACGGAGCGAAACACACACCGGCCAGTACCACCAAAAGGATAATAGGACAAACACTATCGCAAAATCTGACACCAATCCAAGTGACAGACCCCCCACCAAAAGGATGACAGACTAAAACACACACCGACCACTACCGCCAAAAGGATGATAGGACAGACACTATCGCACAATTTGACGCCAAACCAAGTGACAAACCCCCCACCAAAAGGATGACGGAGCGAAACACACACCGGCCACTACCACCAAAAGGATGATAGGACAAACACTATCACAAAATCTGACACCAATCCAAGTGACAGACCCCCCACCAAAAGGATGACGGAGCGAAACACACACCGGCCAGTACCACCAAAAGGATGATAGGACAAACACTATCGCACAATCTGACACCAATCCAAGTGACAGACCCCCCACCAAAAGGATGACGGAGCGAAACACACACCGACCACTACCACCAAAAGGATGATAGGACAAACACTATCGCACAATCGGACACCAATCCAAGTGACAGACCCCCCACCAAAAGGATGGCAGAGCGAAACACACACCGACCACTACCACCAAAAGGATGATAGGACAAACACTATCGCAAAATCTGACATCAATCCAAGTGACAGACCCCCCACCAAAAGGATGACGGAGCGAAACACACACCGGCCACTACCACCAAATGGATGATAGGGCAAACACTATCGCACAATCCGACACCGATCCAAGTGACAGACCCCCCACCAAAAGGATGACGAAGCGACACACACACCGGTCACTACAACCAAAAGGATGATAGGACAAACACTATCGCACAATCTGACACCAATCCAAGTGACAGACCCCCCACCAAAAGGGTCGCGGAGCGAAACACATACCGGCCACTACCACCAAAAGGATGATAGGACAAACACTATCGCACAATCTGATGCCAATCCAAGTGACAGACCCCCCACCAAAAGGATGACGGAGCGAAACACACACCGGCCAGTACCACCAAAAGGATAATAGGACAAACACTATCGCAAAATCTGACACCAATCCAAGTGACAGACCCCCCACCAAAAGGATGACAGACTAAAACACACACCGACCACTACCGCCAAAAGGATGATAGGACAGACACTATCGCACAATTTGACGCCAAACCAAGTGACAAACCCCCCACCAAAAGGATGACGGAGCGAAACACACACCGGCCACTACCACCAAAAGGATGATAGGACAAACACTATCACAAAATCTGACACCAATCCAAGTGACAGACCCCCCACCAAAAGGATGACGGAGCGAAACACACACCGGCCAGTACCACCAAAAGGATGATAGGACAAACACTATCGCACAATCTGACACCAATCCAAGTGACAGACCCCCCACCAAAAGGATGACGGAGCGAAACACACACCGACCACTACCACCAAAAGGATGATAGGACAAACACTATCGCACAATCGGACACCAATCCAAGTGACAGACCCCCCACCAAAAGGATGGCAGAGCGAAACACACACCGACCACTACCACCAAAAGGATGATAGGACAAACACTATCGCAAAATCTGACATCAATCCAAGTGACAGACCCCCCACCAAAAGGATGACGGAGCGAAACACACACCGGCCACTACCACCAAATGGATGATAGGGCAAACACTATCGCACAATCCGACACCGATCCAAGTGACAGACCCCCCACCAAAAGGATGACGAAGCGACACACACACCGGTCACTACAACCAAAAGGATGATAGGACAAACACTATCGCACAATCTGACACCAATCCAAGTGACAGACCCCCCACCAAAAGGGTCGCGGAGCGAAACACACACCGGCCACTACCACCAAAAGGATGATAGGACAAACACAATCGCTAATCTGATGCCAATCCAAGTGACAGACCCCCCACCAAAAGGATGACGGAGCGAAACACACACCGGCCAGTACCACCAAAAGGATGATAGGACAAACACTATCGCACAATCTGACACCAATCCATGTGACAGACCCCCCACCAAAAGGATGACAGACTAAAACACACACCGACCACTACCGCCAAAAGGATGATAGGACAGACACTATCGCACAATTTGACGCCAAACCAAGTGACAGACCCCCCACCAAAAGGATGACGGAGCGAAACACACACCGGCCACTACCACCAAAAGGATGATAGGACAAACACTATCGCAAAATCTGACATCAATCCAAGTGACAGACCCCCCACCAAAAGGATGACGGAGAGAAACACACACCGACCACTACCACCAAAAGGATGATAGGACAAACACTATCGCACAATCTGACACCAATCCAAGTGACAGACCCCCCACCAAAAGGATGACGGAGCGAAAAACACACCGGCCACTACCACCAAAAGGATGATAGGACAAACACTATCGCACAATCTGACACCAATCCAAGTAACAGACCCCCCACCAAAAGGGTGGCGGAGCGAAACACACACCGGCCACTACCACCAAAAGGATGATAGGACAAGCACTACCGCACAATCTGACGCCAGTCCAAGTGACAGACCCCCCACCAAAAGGATGACGGAGCGAAACACACACCGGCCACTACCACCAAAAGGATGATAGGACAAACACTATCGGCCAATCTGACACCAATCCAAGTGACAGACCCCCCACCAAAAGGATGACAGAGCGAAACACACACCGGCCAGTACCACCAAAAGGATGATAGGACAAACACTATCGCACAATCTGACACCAATCCAAGTGACAGACCCCCCACCAAAAGGATGACGGAGCGAAACACACACCGGCCACTACCACCAAAAGGATGATAGGACAAACACTATCGCACAATCTGACACCAATCCAAGTGACAAACCCCCCACCAAAAGGGTGGCGGAGCGAAACAAACACCGGCCACTACCACCAAAAGGATGATAGGACAAACACTATCGCACAATCTGACACCAATCCAAGTGACAGACCCCCCACCAAAAGGATGACGGAGCGAAACATACACCGACCACTACCACCAAAAGGATGATAGGACAAACACTATCGCACAATCTGACACCAATCCAAGTGACAAACCCCCCACCAAAAGGGTGGCGGAGCGAAACAAACACAGGCCACTACCACCAAAAGGATGATAGGACAAACACTATCGCACAATCTGGCGCCAATCCAAGTGACAGACCCCCCACCAAAAGGATGACGGAGCGAAACACACACCGGCCACTACCACCAAATGGATGATAGGACAAACACTATCGCACAATCTGACACCGATCCAAGTGACAGACCCCCAACCAAAAGGATGACGAAGCGAAACACACACCGGTCACTACCACCAAAAGGATGATAGGACAAACACTATCACACAATCTGACACCAATCCAAGTGACAGACCCCCCACCAAAAGGGTCGCGGAGCGAAACACACACCGGCCACTACCACCAAAAGGATGATAGGACAAACACTATCGCACAATCCGATGCCAATCCAAGTGACAGACCCCCCCACCAAAAGGATGACGGGGCGAAACACACACCGGCCAGTACCACCAAAAGGATGATAGGACAAACACTATCGCACAATCTGACACCAATCCATGTGACAGACCCCCCACCAAAAGGATGACAGACTAAAACACACACCGACCACTACCGCCAAAAGGATGATAGGACAGACACTATCGCACAATTTGATGCCAAACCAAGTGACAGACCCCCCACCAAAAGGATGACGGAGCGAAACACACGCCGGCCACTACCACCAAAAGGATGATAGGACAAACACTATCGCAAAATCTGACATCAATCCAAGTGACAGACCCCCCACCAAAAGGATGACGGAGAGAAACACACACCGACCACTACCACCAAAAGGATGATAGGACAAACACTATCGCACAATCTGACACCAATCCAAGTGACAGACCCCCCACCAAAAGGATGATGGAGCGAAAAACACACCGGCCACTACCACCAAAAGGATGATAGGCCAAACACTATCGCACAATCTGACACCAATCCAAGTAACAGACCCCCCACCAAAAGGGTGGCGGAGCGAAACACACACCGGCCACTACCACCAAAAGGATGATAGGACAAGCACTACCGCACAATCTGACGCCAGTCCAAGTGACAGACCCCCCACCAAAAGGATGACGGAGCGAAACACACACCGGCCACTACCACCAAAAGGATGATAGGACAAACACTATCGCACAATCTGACACCAATCCAAGTGACAGACCCCCCACCAAAAGGATGACGGAGCGAAACACACATCGGCCACTACCACCAAAAGGATGATAGGATAAACATTATCCCACAATCTGACGCCAATCCATGTGTTAGACCCCCCCACCAAAAGGATGACGGAGCGAAACACACACCGGCCACTATCACCAAAAGGATGATAGAAAAAACACTATCGCACAATCTGACACCAATCCATGTGACAGACCCCCCACCAAAAGGATGATGGAGCGAAACTCACACCGGCCACTACCACCAAAAGGATGATAGGACAAATACTATCGTGCAATCTGACACCAATCTAAGTGACAGACCCCCCACCAAAAGGATGACGGAGCGAAACACACATCGGCCACTACCACCAAAAGGATGATAGGACAAACACTATCGCACAATCTGACATCAATCCAAGTGACAGACCCCCCACCAAAAGGATGACGGAGCGAAACACACACCGACCACTACCACCAAATGGATGATAGGACAAACACTATCGCACAATCTGATGCCAATCCAAGTGACAGACCCCCCACCAAAAGGATGACGGAGCAAAACACACACCGGCCACTACCACCAAAAGGATGATAGGACAAACACTATCGCAAAATCTGACACCAATCCAAGTGACAGACCCCCCACCAAATGGATGATGGAGAGAAACACACACCGGCCACTACCACCAAAAGGATGATAGGACAAACACTATCGCACAATCTGACACCAATCCAAGTGACAGACCCCCCACCTAAAGGATGACGGAGCGAAACACACACCGGCCACTACCACCAAAAGGATGATAGGACAAACACTATCGCAGAATCTGACACCAATCCAAGTGACAGACCCCCCACCAAAAGGGTGGCGGAGCGAAACACACACCGGCCACTACCACCAAAAGGATGATAGGACAAGCACTATCGCACAATCTGACGCCAATCCAGGTGACAGACCCCCCACCAAAAGGATGACGGAGCGAAACACACACCGGCCACTACCACCAAAAGGATGATAGAACAAACACTATCGCACAATCTGACACCAATCCAAGTGACAGACCCCCCCACCAAAAGGATGAGGAGCGAAACACACACCGGCCACTACCACCAAAAGGATGATAGGACAAACACTATCCCACAATCTGACGCCAATCCAAGTGTTAGACCCCCCCACCAAAAGGATGACGGAGCGAAACACACACCGGCCACTATCACCAAAAGGATGATAGAACAAACACTATCGCACAATCTGACACCAATCCATGTGACAGACCCCCCACCAAAAGGATGACGGACTGAAACACACACCGACCACTACCGCCAAAAGGATGATAGGACAGACACTATCGCACAATTTGACGCCAAACCAAGTGACAGACCCCCCACCAAAAGGATGACGGAGCGAAACACACACCGGCCACTACCACCAAAAGGATGATAGGACAAACACTATCGCAAAATCTGACATCAATCCAAGTGACAGACCCCCCACCAAAAGGATGACGGAGAGAAACACACACCGACCACTACCACCAAAAGGATGATAGGACAAACACTATCGCACAATCTGACACCAATCCAAGTGACAGACCCCCCACCAAAAGGATGATGGAGCGAAACACACATCGGCCACTACCACCAAAAGGATGATAGGACAAACACTATCGCACAATCTGACACGAATCCAAGTGACAGACCCCCCACCAAAAGGGTGGCGGAGCGAAACACACACCGGTCACTAGCACCAAAAGGATGATAGGACAAGCACTATCGCACAATCTGACGCCAATCAAAGTGACAGACCCCCCACAAAAAGGATGACGGAGCAAAACACACACCGGCCACTACCACCAAAAGGATGATAGGACAATCACTATCGCACAATCTGACACCAATCCAAGTGATAGACCCCCCACCAAAAGGATGACGGAGCGAAACACACACCGGCCACTACCACCAAAAGGATGATAGGACAAACACTATCGCACAATCTGACACCAATCCAAGTAACAGACCCCCCACCAAAAGGGTGGCGGAGCGAAACACACACCGGCCACTACCACCAAAAGGATGATAGGACAAGCACTACCGCACAATCTGACGCCAGTCCAAGTGACAGACCCCCCACCAAAAGGATGACGGAGCGAAACACACACCGGCCACTACCACCAAAAGGATGATAGGACAAACACTATCGCACAATCTGACACCAATCCAAGTGACAGACCCGCCACCAAAAGGATGACGGAGCGAAACACACATCGGCCACTACCACCAAAAGGATGATAGGATAAACATTATCCCACAATCTGACGCCAATCCATGTGTTAGACCCCCCCACCAAAAGGATGACGGAGCGAAACACACACCGGCCACTATCACCAAAAGGATGATAGAAAAAACACTATCGCACAATCTGACACCAATCCATGTGACAGACCCCCCACCAAAAGGATGATGGAGCGAAACTCACACCGGCCACTACCACCAAAAGGATGATAGGACAAATACTATCGTGCAATCTGACACCAATCTAAGTGACAGACCCCCCACCAAAAGGATGACGGAGCGAAACACACACCGGCCACTACCACCAAAAGGATGATAGGACAAACACTATCGCACAATCTGACACCAATCCAAGTAACAGACCCCCCACCAAAAGGGTGGCGGAGCGAAACACACACCGGCCACTACCACCAAAAGGATGATAGGACAAGCACTACCGCACAATCTGACGCCAGTCCAAGTGACAGACCCCCCACCAAAAGGATGACGGAGCAAAACACACACCGGCCACTACCACCAAAAGGATGATAGGACAAACACTATCGCAAAATCTGACGCCAATCAAAGTGACAGACCCCCCACAAAAAGGATGACGGAGCAAAACACACACCGGCCACTACCACCAAAAGGATGATAGGACAAACACTATCGCACAATCTGACACCAATCCAAGTGACAGACCCCCCACCTAAAGGATGACGGAGCGAAACACACACCGGCCACTACCACCAAAAGGATGATAGGACAAACACTATCGCACAATCTGACACCAATCCAAGTGACAGACCCCCCGCCAAAAGGGTGGCGGAGCGAAACACACACCGGCCACTACCACCAAAAGGATGATAGGACAAGCACTATCGCACAATCTGACGCCAATCCAGGTGACAGACCCCCCACCAAAAGGATGACGGAGCGAAACACACACCGGCCACTACCACCAAAAGGATGATAGGACAAACACTATCGCACAATCTGACACCAATCCAAGTGACAGACCCGCCACCAAAAGGATGACGGAGCGAAACACACATCGGCCACTACCACCAAAAGGATGATAGGATAAACATTATCCCACAATCTGACGCCAATCCATGTGTTAGACCCCCCCACCAAAAGGATGACGGAGCGAAACACACACCGGCCACTATCACCAAAAGGATGATAGAAAAAACACTATCGCACAATCTGACACCAATCCATGTGACAGACCCCCCACCAAAAGGATGATGGAGCGAAACTCACACCGGCCACTACCACCAAAAGGATGATAGGACAAATACTATCGTGCAATCTGACACCAATCTAAGTGACAGACCCCCCACCAAAAGGATGACGGAGCGAAACACACACCGGCCACTACCACCAAAAGGATGCTAGGACAAACACTATCGCACAATCTGACATCAATCCAAGTGACAGACCCCCCACCAAAAGGATGACGGAGCGAAACACACACCGACCACTACCACCAAATGGATGATAGGACAAACACTATCGCACAATCTGATGCCAATCCAAGTGACAGACCCCCCACCAAAAGGATGACGGAGCAAAACACACACCGGCCACTACCACCAAAAGGATGATAGGACAAACACTATCGCAAAATCTGACACCAATCCAAGTGACAGACCCCCCACCAAATGGATGATGGAGAGAAACACACACCGGCCACTACCACCAAAAGGATGATAGGACAAACACTATCGCACAATCTGACACCAATCCAAGTGACAGACCCCCCACCTAAAGGATGACGGAGCGAAACACACACCGGCCACTACCACCAAAAGGATGATAGGACAAACACTATCGCACAATCTGACACCAATCCAAGTGACAGACCCCCCGCCAAAAGGGTGGCGGAGCGAAACACACACCGGCCACTACCACCAAAAGGATGATAGGACAAGCACTATCGCACAATCTGACGCCAATCCAGGTGACAGACCCCCCACCAAAAGGATGACGGAGCGAAACACACACCGGCCACTACCACCAAAAGGATGATAGGACAAACACTATCGCACAATCTGACACCAATCCAAGTGACAGACCCCCCCACCAAAAGGATGAGGAGCGAAACACACACCGGCCACTACCACCAAAAGGATGATAGGACAAACACTATCCCACAATCTGACGCCAATCCAAGTGTTAGACCCCCCCACCAAAAGGATGACGGAGCGAAACACACACCGGCCACTATCACCAAAAGGATGATAGAACAAACACTATCGCACAATCTGACACCAATCCATGTGACAGACCCCCCACCAAAAGGATGACGGACTGAAACACACACCGACCACTACCGCCAAAAGGATGATAGGACAGACACTATCGCACAATTTGACGCCAAACCAAGTGACAGACCCCCCACCAAAAGGATGACGGAGCGAAACACACACCGGCCACTACCACCAAAAGGATGATAGGACAAACACTATCGCAAAATCTGACATCAATCCAAGTGACAGACCCCCCACCAAAAGGATGACGGAGAGAAACACACACCGACCACTACCACCAAAAGGATGATAGGACAAACACTATCGCACAATCTGACACCAATCCAAGTGACAGACCCCCCACCAAAAGGATGATGGAGCGAAACACACATCGGCCACTACCACCAAAAGGATGATAGGACAAACACTATCGCACAATCTGACACCAATCCAAGTGACAGACCCCCGACCAAAAGGGTGGCGGAGCGAAACACACACCGGTCACTAGCACCAAAAGGATGATAGGACAAGCACTATCGCACAATCTGACGCCAATCAAAGTGACAGACCCCCCACCAAAAGGATGACGGAGCAAAACACACACCGGCCACTACCACCAAAAGGATGATAGGACAATCACTATCGCACAATCTGACACCAATCCAAGTGACAGACTCCCCCACCAAAAGGATGAGGAGCGAAACACACACCGGCCACTACCACCAAAAGGATGATAGGACAAACACTATCCCACAATCTGACGCCAATCCAAGTGTTAGACCCCCCCACCAAAAGGATGACGGAGCGAAACACACACCGACCACTATCACCAAAAGGATGATAGAACAAACACTATCGCACAATCTGACACCAATCCATGTGACAGACCCCCCACCAAAAGGATGACGGACTGAAACACACACCGACCACTACCGCCAAAAGGATGATAGGACAGACACTATCGCACAATTTGACGCCAAACCAAGTGACAGACCCCCCACCAAAAGGATGACGGAGCGAAACACACACCGGCCACTACCACCAAAAGGATGATAGGACAAACACTATCGCAAAATCTGACATCAATCCAAGTGACAGACCCCCCACCAAAAGGATGACGGAGAGAAACACACACCGACCACTACCACCAAAAGGATGATAGGACAAACACTATCGCACAATCTGACACCAATCCAAGTGACAGACCCCCCACCAAAAGGATGATGGAGCGAAACACACATCGGCCACTACCACCAAAAGGATGATAGGACAAACACTATCGCACAATCTGACACCAATCCAAGTGACAGACCCCCCACCAAAAGGGTGGCGGAGCGAAACACACACCGGTCACTAGCACCAAAAGGATGATAGGACAAGCACTATCGCACAATCTGACGCCAATCAAAGTGACAGACCCCCCACCAAAAGGATGACGGAGCAAAACACACACCGGCCACTACCACCAAAAGGATGATAGGACAATCACTATCGCACAATCTGACACCAATCCAAGTGATAGACCCCCCACCAAAAGGATGACGGAGCGAAACACACACCGGCCACTACCACCAAAAGGATGATAGGACAAACACTATCGCACAATCTGACACCAATCCAAGTAACAGACCCCCCACCAAAAGGGTGGCGGAGCGAAACAAACACCGACCACTACCACCAAAAGGATGATAGGACAAGCACTACCGCACAATCTAACGCCAGTCCAAGTGACAGACCCCCCACCAAAAGGATGACGGAGCGAAACACACACCGGCCACTACCACCAAAAGGATGATAGGACAAACACTATCGCACAATCTGACACCAATCCAAGTGACAGACCCCCCACCAAAAGGATGACGGAGCGAAACACAGTTCGGCCACTACCACCAAAAGGATGATAGGATAAACATTATCCCACAATCTGACGCCAATCCATGTGTTAGACCCCCCCACCAAAAGGATGACGGAGCGAAACACACACCGGCCACTGTCACCAAAAGGATGATAGAAAAAACACTATCGCACAATCTGACACCAATCCATGTGACAGACCCCCCACCAAAAGGATGATGGAGCGAAACTCACACCGGCCACTACCACCAAAAGGATGATAGGACAAATACTATCGTGCAATCTGACACCAATCTAAGTGACAGACCCCCCACCAAAAGGATGACGGAGCGAAACACACACCGGCCACTACCACCAAAAGGATGATAGGACAAACACTATCGCACAATCTGACATCAATCCAAGTGACAGACCCCCCACCAAAAGGATGACGGAGCGAAACACACACCGACCACTACCACCAAATGGATGATAGGACAAACACTATCGCACAATCTGATGCCAATCCAAGTGACAGACCCCCCACCAAAAGGATGACGGAGCAAAACACACACCGGCCACTACCACCAAAAGGATGATAGGACAAACACTATCGCAAAATCTGACACCAATCCAAGTGACAGACCCCCCACCAAATGGATGATGGAGAGAAACACACACCGGCCACTACCACCAAAAGGATGATAGGACAAACACTATCGCACAATCTGACACCAATCCAAGTGACAGACCCCCCACCTAAAGGATGACGGAGCGAAACACACACCGGCCACTACCACCAAAAGGATGATAGGACAAACACTATCGCACAATCTGACACCAATCCAAGTGACAGACCCCCCACCAAAAGGGTGGCGGAGCGAAACACACACCGGCCACTACCACCAAAAGGATGATAGGACAAGCACTATCGCACAATCTGACGCCAATCCAGGTGACAGACCCCCCACCAAAAGGATGACGGAGCGAAACACACACCGGCCACTACCACCAAAAGGATGATAGGACAAACACTATCGCACAATCTGACACCAATCCAAGTGACAGACCCCCCCACCAAAAGGATGACGGAGCGAAACACACACCGGCCACTACCACCAAAAGGATGATAGGACAAACACTATCCCACAATCTGACGCCAATCCAAGTGTTAGACCCCCCCACCAAAAGGATGACGGAGCGAAACACACACCGACCACTATCACCAAAAGGATGATAGAAAAAACACTATCGCACAATCTGACACCAATCCATGTGACAGACCCCCCACCAAAAGGATGACGGACTGAAACACACACCGACCACTACCGCCAAAAGGATGATAGGACAGACACTATCGCACAATTTGACGCCAAACCAAGTGACAGACCCCCACCAAAAGGATGACGGAGCGAAACACACACCGGCCACTACCACCAAAAGGATGATAGGACAAACACTATCGCAAAATCTGACATCAATCTAAGTGACAGACCCCCCACCAAAAGGATGACGGAGAGAAACACACACCGACCACTACCACCAAAAGGATGATAGGACAAACACTATCGCACAATCTGACACCAATCCAAGTGACAGACCCCCCACCAAAAGGATGACGGAGCGAAACAAACACCGGCCACTACCACCAAAAGGATGATAGGACAAACACTATCGCACAATCTGACACCAATCCAAGTGACAGACCCCCCACCAAAAGGGTGGCGGATTGAAACACACACCGGCCACTACCACCAAAAGGATGATAGGACAAGCACTATCGCACAATCTGACGCCAATCCAAGTGACAGACCCCCCACCAAAAGGATGACGGAGCGAAACACACACCGGCCACTACCACCAAAAGGATGATAGGACAAACACTATCGCACAATCTGACACCAATCCAAGTGACAGACCCCCCACCAAAAGGATGACGGAGCGAAACACACATCGGCCACTACCACCAAAAGGATGATACGACAAACATTATCCCACAATCTGACGCCCATCCATATGTTAGACCCCCCTACCAAAAGGATGACAGAGCGAAACACACACCGGCCACTATCACCAAAAGGATGATAGAAAAAACACTATCGCACAATCTGACACCAATCCATGTGACAGACCCCCCACCAAAAGGATGATGGAGCGAAACTCACACCGGCCACTACCACCAAAAGGATGATAGGACAAATACTATCGTGCAATCTGACACCAATCTAAGTGACAGACCCCCCACCAAAAGGATGACGGAGCGAAACACACACCGGCCACTACCACCAAAAGGATGATAGGACAAACACTATCGCACAATCTGACATCAATCCAAGTGACAGACCCCCCACCAAAAGGATGACGGAGCGAAACACACACCGGCCACTACCACCAAATGGATGATAGGACAAACACTATCGCACAATCTGATGCCAATCCAAGTGACAGACCCCCCACCAAAAGGATGATGGAGCGAAACACACACCGGCCACTACCACCAAAAGGATGATAGGACAAACACTATCGCAAAATTTGACACCAATCCAAGTGACAGACCCCCCACCAAATGGATGACGGAGAGAAACACACACCGGCCACTACCACCAAAAGGATGATAGGACAAACACTATCGCACAATCTGACACCAATCCAAGTGACAGACCCCCCACCAAAAGGATGACGGAGCGAAACACACACCGGCCACTACCACCAAAAGGATGATAGGACAAACACTATCCCACAATCTGACGCCAATCCAAGTGTTAGACCCCCCCACCAAAAGGATGACGGAGCGAAACACACACCGGCCACTATCACCAAAAGGATGATAGAACAAACACTATCGAACAATCTGACACCAATCCATGTGACAGACCCTCCACCAAAAGGATGACGGACTGAAACACACACCGACCACTACCGCCAAAAGGATTATAGGACAGACACTATCGCACAATTTGACGTCAAACCAAGTGACAGACCCCCACCAAAAGGATGACGGAGCGAAACACACACCGGCCACTACCACCAAAAGGATGATAGGACAAACACTATTGCAAAATCTGACATCAATCCAAGTGACAGACCCCCCATCAAAAGGATGACGGAGAGAAACACACACCGACCACTACCACCAAAAGGATGATAGGACAAACACTATCGCACAATCTGACACCAATCCAAGTGACAGACCCCCCACCAAAAGGATGATGGAGCGAAACACACACCGGCCACTACCACCAAAAGGATGATAGGACAAACACTATCGCACAATCTGACACCAATCCAAGTGACAGACCCCCCACCAAAAGGGTGGCGGTGCGAAACACACACCGGTTACTAGCACCAAAAGGATGATAGGACAAGCACTATCGCACAATCTGACGCCAATCAAAGTGACAGATCCCCCACCAAAAGGATGACGGAGCAAAACACACACCGGCCACTACCACCAAAAGGATGATAGGACAAACACTATCGCACAATCTGACACCAATCCAAGTGACAGACCCCTCACCAAAAGGGTGGCGGAGCGAAACACACACCGGCCACTACCGCCAAAAGGATGATAGGACAAACACTATCGCACAATTTGACGCCAAACCAAGTGACAGACCCCCCACCAAAAGGATGACGGAGCGAAACACACACCGGCCACTACCACCAAAAGGATGATAGGACAAAAACTATCCCACAATCTGACACCAATCCAAGTGTTAGACCCCCCACCAAAAGGATGACGGAGCAAAACACACGCCGGCCACTATCACCAAAAGGATGATAGGACAAACAATATCGCACAATCTGACACCAATCCATGTGACAGACCCCCCACCAAAAGGATGATGGAGCGAAACTCACACCGACCACTACCACCAAAAGGATGATAGGACAAAATAGTATCGCGCAATCTGACACCAATCTAAGTGACAGACCCCCCACCAAAAGGATGACGGAGCGAAACACATACCGGCCACTACCGCCAAAAGGATGATAGGACAGACACTATCGCACAATCTGACATCAATCCAAGTGACAGACCCCCCACCAAAAGGATGACGGAGCGAAACACACACCGGCCACTACCACCAAATGGATGATAGGACAAACACTATCGCACAATCTGATGCCAATCCAAGTGACAGACCCCCCACCAAAAGGATGACGGAGC